>PVKC010009888.1:0-26304 GCA_004027635.1 Crocidura indochinensis | reverse complement strand
TGAGGTACCACCTCACACCACAGAGAATGGCACACATCACAAAGAACGAGAACAAACAGTGTTGGAGGGGATGTGGAGAGAAAAGAACTCTTATCCACTACTGGTGGGAATGCCGTGTAGTTCAACCTTTATGGAAAGCGATATGGAGATTCCTCCAGAAAATGGAAATCGAGCTCCAATAGATCCAGCTATACCACTCCTAGGAATATACCCTAGGAACACAAAAATACAATACAAAAACCCCTTCCTTACACCTATATTCATTGCAGCACTATTTACCATAGCAAGACTCTGGAAACAATCTAGATGCCCTTCAACAGACGAATGGCTAAAGAAACTGTGGTACATATAATACAATGGAATACTATGCAGCTGTCAGAAGAGATGAAGTCATGAAATTCTCCTACACATGGATGCACATGGAATCTCTCATGCTGAGTGAAATAAGTCAGAAAGAGAGAGAAAAACGCAGAATGGTCTCACACATCTATGGGTTTTAAGAAAAATGAAACACATTCTTGAAATAACAATAATTTTCAGACACAAAAGAGAAAAGAGCTGGAAGTTCCAGCTCACCTCATGAAGCTCACCACAAATAGTGATGAGTTCAGTTAGAGAAATAACTACATTTTGAACTGTCCTAATAATGAGAATATATGAGGGAAATGGAGAGCCTGTCCAGAGTACAGGCGGGGGGTGGGTGGGAGGAGGGAGGTCTGGGACAATGGTGATGGGAATGTTGCACTGGTGATAGGTGGTGTTCTTTACATGACTGAAACCCAAAGACAATTATGTATGTAATTAAGGTGTTAAAATAAAAAAAATATTAAAAAAAGATGCGGCTACCCGTTGCAATATTGTCCACTGCATCTTAGGTATCGTGGTTCTTTTCCTAGAGAGAGAAACTTACATCGTGGGGTTTTTTTTAACCTAGATTGAGTTGAGGATTTCACTTCTTAATGAGCAAGGGGCATGTAAACCACAAGTAATTCACACCCCAAAACATATATGCATCTAATAAGGGAATAGTACAATGCTTAAAAGAACTGATAATAGACTTGAAGAAAGACATTGATAGCAACACAATAGTAGGAGAAGATGTCAATATCAGTCTGTCATATTCAATAAATCTGAGAGACTCAGTCTCAGTAAGTGACTACTTGCTTTGAAAGGAGGAATGAAATAAAGAATTTTAGAAAAAGTATATATACACATACAAGGGGCTTTTCATCCCCCAAATGCCAAATACAAATTTTTTCTAGTGCACAAGGTATATTCTCCAGAATAGACTGTATGTTGGGACACAAAACATACCTCAATAAAATTAAGATAACAGAAATAACACAAGCTACCATATCAAACCATGAAGTGATAAAAATAGATGTGAATCACAGAGAAATAATGAAAACACCTGGAAATAAAACAGCTCATTACTGAACAACCAGTGGATTGTAAAGGATATCAGAGAGGAATTTAAAAGATTTTGGAAACAAATGAAAAATCAGTGCTAAGAAAAATATTTATAACTATGCAAGCATTCATCAGAAAGGTAGAAAGGGAACACATAAACAAATTGGCTGTACAACTAAAAACTGGAAAGCAAACAACAAAAAAAGCAAGCAGGGGTAAGGAAATAATAAGACATAATGTGCAAATTAATGAGCAAATTAACAAATTTGAACAATAATAATGAACAAATTAATAAACACAAAAATCAAAAGACCAATTGAATAAAAAGTGAGTTCATTGAAAAAATGAATAAGATCAATAAACCATTAGCTAGACTCACAAAGAAAGAAAGAGACCTAATAAACATAATCAGAAACTAAGGTGGGGAAAGCACAGACACCATAAAAATTCAAAGGAATGTCACTATATTACTCTTAGAACCTCTATGCCATGAAGAAAGAAACTAGAAAAAATGGTTAAGTTCTTGGACTCATAACCTCCTAAGACTGAACCAGGATTGCTTGGAACACCTAAACATACTTATCCTTATTGAGGAAATTGAAATTGTAACCAAAATTCTTCCTGAATAAAATAAGTCCAGGCCCAGATGGATTCACTAGTGAATCTTTTCAAACCTTTAAAGAGGACAGTTCTTTTAGGGAAATTTTTAGGAAATTGAAAAAAAAAAAAAACAGAAACACCATGATATAGTTTCTATGAAACAAGCATCACCTTGATACCAAAAGAAAACAAAGACACCATAAATGAGAGAACTACAGGCCAATGGCCTTGATGAACACAAATGGAAATATCCTTATCAAAAATAATAGAAAATAGAACACTACAATGCATCAAAATGATCATACACTATGACCAAGTAGATTTTATCAAAAAATACAAAGATGGTTTAACATAAGCAAATCAATCAATACAGAACACCATAATAATAAAAGATAAAGAAGAATCATCAATAGATATAGAGAAAGCATCTGATAAGATCCAATACCCATACATGAAAACTCTTAACAAAATGGAATTGAAGAAGCTTTTTTAAATACAGTCAAAGCCTTCTACAAAAACACACATTATACTCAATGGGGAAAAATTAAATGCCTTCCCTGTAACATAAGGCAAAAGACACGTTTGCCCACTCTTAGCATTTATATTCAACATAGAACTGAATGTACTTACCATCATGATCAAATAAACAAAAATCAAGACAATCCACATTGGAAAGGAAGAACTTAAGCATTTACTGTTTGTGGGTGATATAATACTATATTTAAAAATGACAAAAAGTCCACAAAAATTCTAAACAGATTTTATAGTAAAATAGCAGGTTAGGGGGCCGGAGAGATAGCACAGTGATAAGGCGTTTGGCTTAGACTCAGAAGGATGGTAGTTCGAATCTCAGCATTCCATATGGTCCCTCAAGCCTGCGAGGAGCGATTTCTGAGCATTGAGCCAGGAGTAACTCCTGAGCGCTGGCAGTGTGAGCCAAAAACCAAAAAAAAAAAAAAATAACAGGTTACAAAACTAACATCCAAAGGTCCATGACTCTCTATATACAAATAATGAAAGAGAAGATATATATATATATATATATATATATATATATATATATATATTTATGAAACAATTTTACTAACAATTTTGTCTCAAAAACTCAATTACCTTGGAATAAATTTAAATAAAGAAGTGAAAGACATATACAAAGAAAACTACAAAATTCTACAAGAAATAAAAGAGGACATTTGAAAATGAAAACATATACCCTCCTCACGAATTCAGAGTTTTAACATCATTTAAATGGTAATACTCTCAAAGCACTGTACAGAATCAGTGCATTTTCTCTAAGGATGCTCATGATATTTTTCCAAGAATTAGATAACATACTTCTAAAATTCATATGTAACAAAAATCCTTTATGGATCACTCAAGAAATACTTGGGCAAAAATGATATGAGTTATCACTTTCATCAATTTAAACTCTACAGTAAAACTTCAAAACTCTGCTCCAAACTCTAGCAGCATGGTATTAGAAGAATGACAGACACTCATATCAGTGGAATGGGATTTAATATTCAGAGACAGATCTCCAGGTATATAGGTTAATTTTTATAAAGGAGCAAAGATTATGAAGTGGAGCAAGAAAAGTCTCTTCAACAAATCTCCAACCCCATCAAAAATGGAGAAAAGAGGCATAGAGAAATTTCCTCAAAGACAAAATATAGATAGACAAAAGGCACATTAAAAGATGTTTCATATCATTAATGATCAGGGAGATGCAAATGAAAACACAATGAGATATCTCATACCACAGAGACTAGTACGTAAACATGACGAAGAACAAGAACCCATCCAGTGCTGGCATTGATTAAATGGAATCTCACTGCTGTTGGGAGTGTCAAGTGCACCAGTCCTTTTGCAAAACAGTGTGGACTTTCCTCAAAAAATAAAATAAAAAGCAAATAAAACACTAGAAATTGGAGCTTCTATTAGACCCAGCGAGATGACTCTTGGAAATATCTATGCTTAGGGCCTCAAAACACAATGCAGAAAGTCATGTTAACTCCTATACACATTGCAACATTGTTCACAATAGCCAGAATCTGGAAATAACCCAATTGACCAAGAACAGATTAACAGATTAAAAAAACCTGTGTTACATCTATACAATTAAATTTTATGCTGCTCTTAGTAAAAATAAAGTCATGAATTTTTTTTTATAAATGGACAGATAGAGTATCATGCTGAGTGAAATGAGAGAGCGGGAAAAGGACAGATATAAAATGATTGCACTTATCTACAGAATAAAAAAACCCATAGTATTAGAGTTATAACCAAATAAAATAGAAGTGATGAGGAGGAAATGTAGTTAAGACAGAAGCTATCACTATGACAATACTTGAAAAATATTCTGGACAGGAACTGGGAACTGAAAGGAAGTAAAATGATATTCATGATAGCTCTTATGTAACACTATTGCAAACCAAAGTACCTAAAATGAATTATGGTAGAAAGAGAGAGAAGTAAAGTGCCACAAGCTGGATATGAGGGTTAGAAGGACAGAAGAGCAACTGGGGAAATTGGTGGCAGTGATACTGGTGAAAGGATGGATGTTGGAACTTTGTATAACTGAATTTCAATTCTTAACAACTTTTGAATTCTGTATCTTGCGGTAATTAAATTTTTAAAAACTTAAGCCACATGAAAAGCTGATCAATGTTACTAGAGCTGAGAAGTCACACACATTATAATGAACGTCATAAAAAAACCTCAACATATAACAAATGCAAGCAATGATTTGTAGACAAAAGGAAACCTTGATGATGCTAATTAAATTTATCATGGCAATAATATGTCAACGTAAATATCAAACATTAAGTCTGACATCTTAAAAACTATTTTTAATGTTATGTGTATTAAGTCTTATTAAATTTAGATTACAATAAAAATGGGATAAATAAGTCTTTGGTAGTTCCGAGGAAATTTGAAAGGGTAGTTAGCTCACTGCCCTTATCTTGAACAAGGGTCAATACCAGATACTTAAGCACTTTTTGATTTATGAATAAAAGTATTCTAGGCTAGCTCTAAAATAAACCTAATTTTACACCACAGCAAAGGTACTGATCAGGAGAAAATTCTGTTAAATTAAGTCTTGATTATTGGACATTTATCATCATTGTGAACGTTGTAGTGTCAGACATTTACTTGAGAATTAAAGAATACTGAATATTTGTATTGCATAAACTAATAGGTTCTATGGTACTTTTAAAGTAGTTTCCTTAGCATTTGTATTGCCTATACAGTTTTTTGACAGCACTTAACATTGTAAAGTTTCACTATTTTTGGACTCGAATAATTTTAAGCATGAGAAGCAACATTTTTATAAAACCAAAGCGACTTGTTGTTCCTTCTGTGTTACGAAATTTGACTTTTAAATTTTGTTTAATTTTGACAAGATCCTATGAGACATGTATCACGTTGGACATAGAAATAAGGAACAGAGGTAGATAGGCTGCATAGTAGCCCAATATTCTAGAACTAATAAGGAGAATAGTCAAAAAGAAAATTCAATCTAACTCCATACTCATATTTCTATAGATGCAGCTATTACCTTCTCTATACCTAGCATTCTATTGCTAGGATTCATGAACTCCAGTTACATGCAGCTATGAATATAGGAAATTTAATATCCCAAAGAGCAATTTCCAGCCAGGAAAGATGAAATTAAAGAACAGATACTCCCTGCTTCATTACCTATGGGCAGGAAAAATTCTGAGGTTTGTTCCAGAGGTCACCAGCAATACTTCAAATCACTATTTTCCTACTGCTACTAACTCCCTTAACAATTCATTAGCATTTAAATCTTTGGCAGCAAGTAGCCTACTTGCATTCTCTCACCTTCACGTCTAATGTTGATTTAGAAGTAATTTGAGGCCCAGAGAGACAGTGTAGGAGTGAAGACACTTGTCTCACATGCAATTTACCCTGACTCGATCCCTGGCACAACATATGGTCCTAGCACAGTCAGTATTGATTCCTGATCACAGAACCAGGACTAAGCTCTGAACACTGCTTGATGTGGCCACCAAATAAAACAAACCATACAACAATAATAGCAACAACAAAAACAGAAATAATCTGAAAGTTCAACCCATTCTATCTCCTTCCCAGCCAATCCAGTTTTCAACAACATTGCTGATAGATTGCTTACATAACTCCAGGAAAATATTGCAAGTATAAAGGCATATTTTAACTGAGGACAGTACAAGCAATGAATTAATTCTTTTTGTTTGTGAATAGGTTACTCTTTTTTATTTAAGCACCATAATGACAAAATTGTTCATTATTTGTGTTTCGGTCATACAATGTTCACCACCAGTGCATGTTTTCTACCACCAATGTCCCTAGCTACCCTCCCCCGCCCCCCAGTCTCCTGCATAACTGTGGGGAAGATAGTTTACTTTTCTCTCTCACAATCTCTTTTTACCTTTTTGGCCCCTTGATTTTTACTATTGTTAATGAAGGAGTACCATGTATACCACTTTATTCCTTTTCACTATCCATGCCCAGAGATGATCGGTTACAACTATTATTGCCATAATGGATCCTTCTCTATTCATAATGCATTGCTCCCCTACTTGTGGCAAACCTCCTACTATGGGTTGGCCCTTGTGTCCCTGATCTCTATTATCTCTGGATATTATTGCCATATTATCTGTTTTATTTTTAATATACTATAAATGAAATTATCCTATGTCTATTCTCCTGACACATTTCATTCATCATAATAAACTCTATAACCACTCATGTATAAGCAAATTTCATTACTTCATTTTTCCTAACAGTGACATAGTATTGAATTGTGTAGATGTACCATAGCTTCTTTAGTCACTCATCTGTTCTTGGGTACTTGGGTTGTTTCCAGATTCTGATTATTATAAATAGTGCTGCAATGAATATAGGAATACAGAGGACTTTTCTACATGGTAGTTTTGGATTCCTAGGTTTGTCACTACTGGGTTACTCTTTTATAAATTATAATTTTTTTTTATTTTGAGCAAAGTGGGTTACATATCTTTCACAGCAATAATTTTAAGTACATATCAACATTGAATCAGGGGAATTCCCACCACTGAAGTTGTCCTCCCCTAACCCTGAATTTTTGCATGTAAAGAAGGCTCTTGTTGACAATAATATTTTAGGTACATGATAACAATATCCGGGGGAATCCTTTCACCAAATAGTTCTCCCTCCACCTCCGTTCCCATCCTATCTCCCGTATCTACCTCCTTCAGTCCCAGGCCTGCAAGAGTATGTGATCTCCTCTGTGCCTAACTTGCTACCCAGTAGTCTTACACCTGTGTGTACTTGATAGCTCCCTTATTTCCTCCTGTAATTGGGGGTCAGGACTAGATAGATCCTGTTACATGGTTTTGTTTAAAAAATGTTTAGGACAGATCATTACATACTATTAATATCTGTGGTTTCAGTGTTTATAGTGCATCATCCACAATGATCTCAAGATCAATTACTGGGGCCAGAGCAATTGTACAACCATTAGGGTTGTCTTGCATTAGGCCTACCTAGGTTCAATCCTTGGTACCCCATATAGCCCCTTGATCACTGCAAGGAATGATCCCTGAGCACAAAGCCAGGAGTATGATCTAAGCACCACCAAATGCAGCCCCAAAACAAAAGCAAAACAAAAGATCTTCCACCACTGTTCTCATGTTTATTCTAGTCTGCGTTTTCCTTTCTCCCACTCCCAGAATAGGATTACACTTTCATATAATTTAAAACTTCTTATTGCAACTCAGTTCTCTAAGGTAGAGTAAGACTATTTACTCATTCACCTAACAACCTATTTAATAATTAAAGATAAATATACAGTCCTCTCAAAGTTTACTTTATTCCAAGTTTTTGATGCTTAATTTTGAAAAGTAGCTGATTTTTAGAAAAACAAAACTCTTAGGATTTATTTAATATAGTATCCATTCTTGAATAAAAGCTAGATCTAGTCATCAATGACAGATGGTAAAGCTATGTAAATATGTCTTGATATAATTTTTGTTATTTTTTCCTGGCTTCTGCCCAAAATTATGTCCCACTTCTCCCCCCCCAACCATAGCAATATTCATGAATCATAGACTAGAAAAAGAAGACTAACTGGAATTCATCAGTGTATAGGAACTTGCAGTATGATATTAAAATTAATCTTTATGGAATTGTTAATTCTATGGTTTGGTAGTAACAAAAAATACTCAGATTCTAGAGAAAGGAAATTTGATTATTGTCTAATTTTGTGATCTAAGAGTAGAAAAATATGTATTTCTTCTTTTAATAAAACTGTCCATATTTGAAAAACTCAAAATTAATATTAATCTACTTTTATAAGTGTTGGCTTTATAAGTTTTTTAAAAACTACTCTCCATTAATATGCACAAATTTACATCATTATGAAAATGTCACCTACCCATAACTATGCTTTTTACAACACATTCATCTTTTATTTTATTTTATCTTTCAGTCATATGTCAAGCATTTTATGTCATGTCTAAGATAGTAATTTTAGAAAGGAACATCTTAAGAATTTTGTTTCCCTAATTTTCTATTGTGTTGTAAAAATGCTGGAAATATTTTGCATAATATCCACTGTCCTTGCCATTAACTTTTCTATAAATTTGTCTCTAAAATAAAACTAGCTTTTATAATGTCAACTCTTTTTTGGTATTAAAAGTAAAATTTTCATTATATTTTATTTTTTATTTAGTCACCATGTTTCTAACATTTTTAAATGATTTTTATTGTGACCAAAGTGAATTATGAATCTTTCGTAGTCATATTTAAGGTACTTAGTGACAATGAATCAGGGCAAATTCCACCACCAGTGTTGTCCTCTTTCCATCCCTGTTCCCAGCATGCATCTCATATCTCCCTCCTTTGCCTGCTAAACTGCTACTGTAACTGGTCCCCTCTGTAAATAGCTTGTTGTAGACTGGGTATCGATTCTGTTGTCATTGACTTTGGGTTTGGTGTTTAAATCTGAACATTTTTTATTTCCACTCAATGATCATACAACTGTTTGGACCTGGTACCATCCATTTTTATGAGACAGAACAAGATTATTCAAGTTATGTGATTCTGTTACATATTGCAGCACTGGAAACAACCAAGATGCCCTTTAACAAACAAATGACTAAAGAAACTGTGGTACCAATACACAATAGAATATTATACAGCCTTCAGGAGTGATGAAGTCAAGAAATTTTCCAATACATGGAAGCTATTATCCTGAGTGAAATAAGTCAGAGGAAGAGAAAGACGCAGAATAGTCTCACTCGTCCACTTTTATGAGGCAGAACAAGATTATTCAAGTTATATGATTCTCTTAGGAAAGAAAAACGAAGAAAGAAAAAAAACTGTCTTTCCTGTTGCTGATGTGGTACTTGATGTTGATTGATTTGCTTATGTTAAACCATCTTTGCATCCCTGGGATGAAACCCACTAAGTCATGGTATATAATCTTTTTGATCTATTGTTGGATTCAGTTTACTAAGATTTTGTTGAGGAATTTGCATCCATGTGTATTAGTGAGATTGTTCTGTAGTTTTATTTCTTGATGTCTTTGTCATCTTTGATAATGAGTGTGATATTAATTTCATAAAAGGAGTAGGAAGGATTTCTGTCCTTTCAATGTTTTGGAAGAGCCTGATGATCAATAGTAGTAATTTTTGGAATATTTGTAGAGTTCACCTGTAAAATCATGTGGTCCTGAACTTTTGTTCTTTGGTTTCAATTTTCTTAGATGTGATTTGCTTGTTTAGGCTATTTCTTCCTTATCAAGTCTCAGATGATAATATTTTTCCAGAGATCTCTCAGTTTTTTCTCTGAGTTCTCTAACCTAACTGAGTAGAGTTGGTCATAATAAACCCTCAGGATGTTATGGATTTCTCGGGGTTCTGTTGTAATCTCTCCCCTTTTGTTTGTGATCCTATTTATTTGAGTGTTTTCCTTTTTTGGTGAGTCTTGCCATCAGTTTTTCTATCCTATTTATTCTTTTGAAAAAACAACGACTGGTCTAGTTGATTTTTTCTATTGTTTTTTTTTCTTTCTAAATTGTGGCTATGTTTGGGTTTCTTTGCTGCTGTTTTTCAGATCCTTAATGTGTCCTTTTAAAGTGTTGATTTTGTTATTTTCCTCTTTCCTGACAGGACTGTATTACTATGAGTTTCCCCCAGTTACATATTTTGCTGTGTCCCACAGATTTTGAAATTTTTCTCTTCATTATTTTTTATTTCAGGATTCTTTTTATTTCCTCCTTGGTCTCCTTTGATCCAGCTGTTTTTGAGCAGCATGTTGTTTAATCTCCAGGTGTTTGATTTTTCTCAACACTTTTTAACAGTTAATCTTGATCTCTGTTGCATAGTGATCTTATAGGGTGCTTCTAGTAATCCTTATATTTGTGACTTTGTGCATGTTAGATTTATATTCTAAGGTATGGTCTATTCTAGAGAAGATTCCTTGTGCACTTGAGAAGAATGTGTATTCTGCTCTCTGGGGGATGGAGGGCCCAATATAAGTCCATTAGTTCTAGTTCTAGTTTATCATTTAGGGCTTTTATGCTTTTGCTAGTTTACTGCCTAGTGTACCTGTCTAGTGGTGATAATGGTATGGTGAAGGCTCCTAGTACTATTACCTTTCCTTCCTAATGTTTCTCCAAGTTTTCCAGCAAATGCCTTACATACTTTTCTGGCTCTACATTTCATGTATAAATGTTTATCAGAGTTAGTACTTCTTGGTCGATAGTTCCCCTGATCAGTAAGTAGTGACTTTCTTTGTCTCTGAACATTTTATTGAGGTTGAATGCAATTTTGACTGATATAAAAATGGATGTTCCAGCTTATTTTTTTCCATTGTTTGCATAATTGATTTCCATCATTTTATTTATTTATGTATTTATTTTGGTTTTTGGGCCACACCCGGTGACGCTCAGGGGTTACTCCTGGTTATTCGCTCAGAAGTCGCTCCGGGCAGACACGGAGGACCATATGGGGAACCAGGGGATCGAACCACGGTCCGTCCTAGGTTAGTGCAGGTACCTTCCCTCCAGTGCCACCGCCCGGTCCCCTCCATCCTTTTATTTTAAGCCTGTATCTATCCTATACTTTTAGATGTGTTTCTTGAAGGCAGCAGATATCCTGATTTTGTTTTCTGATCCAACCCTCTACTCTGTGTCTTTTAATGGGGGAGTTTAATCCATTGATATTTAAGCAAATTATTGACAGAGAGGGTTGTTGTGCTATTGTATTTTGTAGGGTTGTTGTTGTTGCAATTGGATATTCTGATTGTGTAATTCATCTCTGAGTAGTTCATTTAGAGTCAGTTTGTTTTTTGCAAATAGTGTGAGTTCCTTTTTGTCTCAGAATGTTTTTAGTCCTCCCTCGCATTTGAATTAGAGTTTTGCTGGGTAGTGGACTCTAGGTTGGAAGCTTCTTTCATTAAGTAGTTTGAACATGTCATTCCACTGTCTTCTTGATTGAATTGTTTCAAATGGGGATTCAGGTTTAATTCTTTTGTTCTTTCCTTTGCACTTATTGCTTTAAGGAATTTATTTTTCTCTTTTGTTTTTGTTTCATTTTGTCGTGTTTTTCCATTTGGATTACTATATAACTTGGTGTTGTTTATTAGGGCTATTTTATTTGGGACTCTTTTTTTTTTCTTTTTGGTTTTAGGGCCACACCTGGTGACTCTCAGGGTTTACTACTGGCTATGTGCTCAGAAGTCGCTCCTGGCTTGGGGAACCATATGGGACATCGGGGGATCAAACCGCAGTCCGTCCAAGGCTAGCGCAGGCAAGGCAGGCACCTTACCTCTAGCGCCACTGCCCAGCCCCTTATTTGGGACTTTTTGACTCTTGTATTTGTACTGATGCCTTTTTCGAGAGGGTGGGAAAATTTTTTGCTATTATTTCCTTCACTACTTGTTTTTCACTTTTGTGTGTTTTCTCCCCTTCTGGTATTTACTTTTTCTTTGTTCATTAAACACCTAACAGTTTCTTCCAATGCTTTGCCTCTTATTTTCTTATATCCCTCTTTATTACTTTTTTTTTGTTTGCTTGTTTTTTTGGGTAACACCCGGCAGTGCTCAGGGGTTACTCCTGGCTCCATGCTCAGAAATTGCTCCTGGCAGGCACGGGGGACCATATGGGGCACCGGGATTCGAACCGATGACCTTTTCCATGAAAGGCAAATGCCTTACCTCCATGCTATCTCCTGGGCCCCCTCTTTATTACTTTTGGTTTGTAGTTTTTCTTCAAGTTCCTCTATGCAATTCTCCAACTGTGTAATTCTGTTTTAGGACTTTAGGGCTTGCTAAAATGTTTGTATTTCATTAATTCCATTTGCATGTATTCTTTAATCTTCTGTAAAAGTTCTTCTTAGAGTTGGTTGATTTGTTCATATGGATTTCTTGAACTCTCTGGCTAGTGATTCCTTGATTTCTTTTGCCATGGCTTGCATTGCCGCTTTTAGATCCTCATCTATTGGGCTTATGCATTTTGGTGGACTTGGAAACTTGATAGGATTTTTCTATATTCTTGGCTGCTAGTATCTTCCTTAGCTTGCCCATATTTCTTTGCATTTGGTGACTTAGAATGTTGAAGTTTCAGTTGTTTACTAATGTCGTCTGCTGAACTTACTGTGTTAGAAGTGATTAGAGATATATTCAATTTTGAGTTTATTTTTTCATAATTTAGTGATCTTTCAAAGTATTCATAGGTATTTCAAAATATTTCATGTTTTTGCTGTTATGTGTTATGGACTGTGGATTATCTGAGGGAAATAAGTGTTAGGTCTGGACTGATTAAACTTGTCTGGAGAGTCTGTGGGGGTAGAGGTAGGGAGAAATGGCAATGACTGTTATGGTATGGGCCCTGCCCTCAGGTCTCTGCCCTACTCTATTAGCTATGACAAGGCATTGAGTCTCTTCTCTGTACTGCGACCTTTAAGAGTGGGTAATGGTGGTGATGGCACTGAGGTTGGCCCTGCCCCACCTTCCCCTGTTACCTGCAGCAAGTTGCCAAGTCCCTTCTCTGTGCAGCAGAACTTGAGCACGGGTAATGGTGTCAACTGGGCCAAGGTTTGGCCTAAAAATCTCAACTCATTGATATTGTGAATAGGTAGAAATATGCTTTTTCTTTCTGGTAGATCATGTCTCCTTGCTTCATTTTTTCACAAAAGGTGCCTATTTATTTTCCTTCTTTCAGTGTTTTTCTTTTTTAATTTTTTTCTTTATTGTGACTGAAGTTTATTACACAGAATCATCCACAATACATAGTGACAATGAATGAAGGGCATTCCCACCACCAATGCTGTCCTCCCTCCACTCCTGCTGTCAGCATGTCTCCCACATCTCCCTCCTTTACCCCTAGAATCCTAGTGCAACTGGTCTCCACCTTTGTCATATATTAATCTAGATGGTAAACTTATTAACATGAATGAAAATATATATTAAAATATTGATTTGGATTCTTTTAATAATATTAATATTTTGTTTATAACATTAATTATGGTTTATTAAGCACATAATAACAGCACCATAATCACTGAAACTCTCTCCCCCAAGGACTCCAAAATCCCTACTATTGAACTCTCTTCCACCAACTTAATTGTGTGGATCATTTATCTCATTATGTTCTATTTGGCCCTTTCTTCATATATAGCTATGTATCATTTTTGTTTTGGTTTGGTTTTGGGCCACACTCAGTGGTACTCAGGGATTACTCCTAGCTCTGTACTAGGGAATCACTTCTGGTGGGCTCTGCGGACCATGTGGGTTGTCAGTGATTGAACCTTTAAACCTGGATGAGTGGCTAGAGAGAAATCACAGTGGTAGGACATTTGCCTTACATGAGGCCATCCTGGGTCTTATTCCTGGTATCCTATATGATCCTCTGAGACTGCCAGGAGCTATTTATGAGCACAGAGCCAGTAGTAACCCCTGAGCGCCACTGGGTGTTTCCCACCAAAACAAAAACAAACAAAAAAATTTGGATGCACTGCATGAAATGCAAATGCCCTATCTGCTGTATTATCAATCTAGTCCACTAGCTATTTATCTTTAGGTTGCACATATGAGAAAGGTAATTATTTATCTATCACTGTCATTCTGGCTGATTTCACTCAGGATAAGATATCCTCTAATTCCATTCATGTTGCAATGAACTGCATACTTTTGTTATTTTTCTGAGCCTCTAAGTATTCCACTGTAATATACAAAATTGATTATATATACATAAATTTTATTTCATTATCATTTCAACTGGGGCACCATATTTACAATATTGTTCATCATAGAATTTCAGGCATATAACATTTCAACACCATCTTCCACCAGTGTCCACTTCCCTCTACCACTACCACTATCTCAGAATCCTATTTTATCAAGAGGTGGCCCCACCTCACCCTTGGTAAACTCAGTTCTGTAAATCAGTGGTGCTTAAAAAAGCTAAATAAAATAAATATTAAAATAATTGTGTTTAGGGTCCAGTGTGATAGCACAGTGAGTAGGGCTTTTGGCATGCACACAGAAAAACCTGATTCAATCTGGAATTCCATATGGTCCCCTGAGCCTGTCAGGAGTGATTCCTCAGTGCTAATCCAGGAGTAATCAATGAACATTACCAGATGTGGTCCAAAAACTAAAAAAATGCCCAGAGCCTTTAGTTGGTCTTTTGACAGTATGTTTCATAGGTGGAGACACCCTATATCACTTAGGCAAAGAGAATTTCCTTTCTAATTTCCTCAACAATTACTGTGCCCATGCAAAAAAAACTTGCCACATATGCCCCCTTTTTTTTCTTCTTTTAATTTTATTTATATTTCTAGACAGGGCTCCCACCTTTTTCATAGAACATTGGAACTGGAATCATTTTGTTCTGCCTCATATTTCTTTATTTTTTAGCCCTTAATTATTCTTCTATATGATGCAAAGGAATTCTACAAATGCTCTTCAATGACAAGCATTTAAGGAAGAATTCTCATCAACTGTTTCTAGAATTCCAAAATTCATAGATAGCATGCAGAGAACGGCAGGGAAGAATGCCACCTTGCCTGCCTCATATGTTCATGTCTTCCTACAAATTGAGAAACAAAAAAAGTGAATGGGGCCAGGTGCCAAGTGGTCTCAGGAGCATTGAGTGGGGAAAATGGTCAGATATAAATAACCAAGCCAAAATCAATGACAGTAGACTCAAGAGACCCAAACTTTAAAAGCTAAGCACAAAATTGACCGGTTTCACTAGTAGTCCAGGGGGATAAGCATGGAGGTGTGGGATGCATTCAGGGAACTCTCATGGAACAAGGTCAACACTGGTGGTGAGAATGGCCCAATTCACTGCCACTATATGTCTGAAATACAACTGTTAAAAACTTTTAATTCACAGTGGTTTCAATAAAAAATTAAAAAGCAGGCCTGTTATAATGGTATAAGGCTGGGGCAAGGTGGTGGCATGGGATGGAGTCTGGAATGGATTCTGGACTCTGGCGGAAGGTTGACAGTGCTGGTAGGATTGGTGCTGAAACATTGTATGTCTAGAACTCAACTATTAACAATTTTATAAATAAAATGATTTTAAAAGAATTAAATGACAGATTATAGTCTGGGAGAAATTATTTCCCATTAATAATACTACAACTGGCTAATATCCAAAATATATTAAGTATATGCAAAATTTAACAACAAAAAAAAAACAAGAAACCTGATAAAATGGCGAAAAGAGGTAAACACCTCTCTAGAACAGGTATGCATGGTTTAGTGGCATCTGAGAAATGCGTTCTACATGATTCATCAGTTGGGAAATGTAAATCAAAACAATGGTGTATCGTCTTACACCAGTAAAATTTATGTAGCAAACAAACCAAAGAAATCAGAGTGATGTGAGTCTGAGTAAAAAGGAACCCTCATCCACTATTAGGGAAAATCAACGTGTTCAACATATTTGGAAAACAATATGGAGTCTTCTAAAGAATAAATTAAATTTCCATATGAACCAGCAATCCCATTATTTGTCATATACCCAAAAGACCCCCAAACACTATATTGAAAACATAACCAATTTCAAAATTTCAACTGAAAATATGTAGAATTTGGAGCCAG
The DNA here is from genome assembly GCA_004027635.1 of Crocidura indochinensis. Taxonomy (NCBI): domain Eukaryota; kingdom Metazoa; phylum Chordata; class Mammalia; order Eulipotyphla; family Soricidae; genus Crocidura; species Crocidura indochinensis. The sequence goes on along the minus strand of PVKC010009888.1, from coordinate 10,191 downwards.
AAGAGTTGTTTTCGGAATCAATTATATGGTCATTTGTGCAGAAGGAAAAGTTTATTTTTCTCTTTGTGAATTTTGAAAATATCAAAGGATATGATCGAAGATTAGTCAAAACAATTGTGAACATGCTTATAACATTAAAATAACTGGGAAGAAAATAAAATATACAAATAATTGTGAAAATACTAGACCCAATTTGTTTTTGGTTTTTGGGCCACACTTGTTGATGCTCAGGGGTTGGTTATTCCTGGCTACGCACTCAGAAATAGTTCCTAGCTTGGAGGATGATATGGGATGCCGGGGGTTGAACACAGGTCCATCCTGGGTCAACCATATTCAAGGCAAATGCCCTACCACAGTGCTATCGCTCCAGCCCCAAGATCCAATTTTCAATAATGATATATCAATACTTATTATGAGAATATTTTTCTTTAAAGGCTTCTCTGAAAGACTTTACTGTCTGCACACAAGAGACGTGCCAAATAATAGAAATTTTCTCACTGTCACAAGCACAACTATTTGGGAATTGTAAGAGTTTTGGATGACAAGAAAACTATGAATATTAAACTTCACAGAAAGCATAGTGCCTCCAAAGTCAATTATCATAGCAAGTTGCTCTTTTAAAACTTAAAATTTCAGCCCATTGGCTCAATATAGAATATCCAGTGACAAACCCCCAAGTTTATGGGCAACTAGTCTATGACAATTGAGCCAAGAAATTGAAATGCAATATAGTCTCCAACAAAATGTGTTGGAACAATTGTAAAAACAAGTCTCAATATCTAAAGAGAAATCCATATCTTACACCTTACATAAATGTCAATTCAAAGTGGATTAAAGAATTTGAGAAAAAAATTACTGAGGAAAACATAGGTAGAACCCTCCAAGACTTATTCCTCAAAGAAGCTGTCAATGATAGGATGTCAATGACAAAGGCTATAGCATCAAATCTAATGGGACTCTATTAAACAAAAAATTTTCCATCTGGGAAAAGCAATACAGGCTAAAATTAGAAGACAGCTAAGTGAATGGAAGAAAAAAATTGTACTCAATACATCAGATAAAGTTTGATATCTAGGATGTACAAATTACTCACAATGGTTAGCTCCACAAAACCTAAATTCATGTCAAAAAAAGGGGAGAGAAGAGACTGGAGAGATAGCATGGAGGTAGTGTGTTTGCCTTGCATGCAGAAGGACAGTAGTTCGAATCCCGGCATCCCATATGGTCCCACATACCTGCGAGGAGTGATTTCTGAAGGCAGAACCAGGAGCAACCCCTGAGCACAGCCGAGTATGACCCAAAAAACCAAAATAAATGGGGAGAGTAGATGAATAAACATTTCTTTGAGAAAGAACAGATGGTCAATAAACACATGAAAAATGTTCATTATTACTTATTATTTGGGAAGTCCAAATCAAGACAACAATAAAATATCATCTTACACCAGTGATGATGGCACATAACAAAATTAATGGGAACAACCTTTGTTGGTGAAGATGTGGTGAGAAAGGAAATCTCTTTCCCTGCTGGTGGGAATGATGTCTTGTCCGTCCCCTATGGAAAACAGTATGGAAGGTTCTTAGTAAACTCAAAATTGAGCTGCCATATGACCCAGTAATTCCTCTTTTAGTATCTAGCCCCAGGACAGAAAACACGAATCCAAAAGAATGTATGCACACTGCTTTTTATTACAGTATTGTACTCAGTACAATAGTCAAACTTGGAATCAACCTGGATGCCAAAAATAGTTGAGTGGATCATGAAGATGTAGTACATACATACAATGGAATACTATATAGCTGTAAAGAATGATGCACTCATGCAATTTCCAGCAACGCAGATGGAACTGGAAGATATTATGTTAAATGAATTAAGGCAGAAAAAAGGATAAATGAAGAGTGACATAACTTGTATGTGTTATTTAGAGTAACTGAACAATGAAATGCAATGATCAAAATGGGAGTCTCTTGAACACCCTTCGTCCCAGAGAATAAAAAGTAGAAGGAAAGAAACTGAGTGGAAGAGGAGAAACACAAATATGAAAGGATAGGGGGCAGAACTAAATATCCAAGTCAAAGGCAACAACAATGTAATCACGAAGCCCAGACTTTAATAATCTTAACTTAAAATGGCCCTGTAATAATGGAAGGCTGGGAAGCAGGGTGTATGTGTTATCGTATGAACTTGGGGAACATGGGTAGAGGGAGGTGGACATTGGTGGTGGGATTGCCCCTGTTTCATTGTCTGTCTGAAACCCAACTATTAAGGACTTTGTAAATCATAATGGTCTTAATAAAATATTAATAAAACTTAGTATTCATGGGGCCAGAGCAGTGGCGCAGCAGTAGGGTGTTTGCCTTGCACGCAGCTGACCTAGGATGGACTGTGGTTCAATCCTGGCATCCCATATGGTCCCCCAAGCCAGGAGCGATTTCTGAGCACATAGCAAGGAGTAACCCCTGAGCAACACCAGATGTGGCCCGAAAACTGAGAGAAAGAGAGAGAGAAGGAGAGAGAGAGAGGGAGAGAGAAAGAAGAGAGAGAAGAAAAGAATACATAAAATTAACATTGCCTTTAACTAAGACTGTAAGAATGTTTTTAAATCTTCATCTTTTCCCAATTGGTTATTTGTTAAATTGTCTCTGGTACCTCATATCAGGATTAGTCAAACATGTTTTGTTGTGGCACTTTCTAGATTCTCTTGGGAAACAGAGTAATATTTAGAGGTTTATGCTAAGTGGTTTGAAGGGAATTTAGTAAACTCCTTTTATTTGTTTGTTTATTGTTTTCTGGGCCACACCTGGGAGTTACTTATGGGTTTGCTGTCAGGGTCAGTGCTTTGGGGAACATATGCGATGCCTGGGGTCAAACCCAGGTAGCCCACATGCAAGGCAAACACCATACCTGCTTTGCCGTTGCTCAGGACCCAGGAATTAATAAAAATCTTTAGCATTATATACTTGAGTGTTCAAGTCTGATGGATTTCACTTTCTTTGTGTTTCTTAAATTATTTCATCTCAGTCTGGTGGTCACATTCATAGATACACACTATTAGAATCTTCTAAGCAGAGACCACCCCCATAATTTAAGGCTTATGTATGTATATGTAAGTGTGTATAAGTGAGAGACATAGAGACTGTCTTGTTTTTGAGCACAAAGAATAATCCCACATGCTGATGATTTCTATGCCTTTATATTAACAAATATACTTTTCATTATTACTTTGTTTTCCTCTCATCTCTTCCCTTAAATACTTCCTCTTGATGCATGTTTTTCTCTTTGCCCATATGTGACTTTACCATGTCTTTTCCTCACATTCTTGCAATTTAATGCTATCTCCTTGTTCTTATGTCCTTAATACCCTATCCTGACAAACATATCTTATATCTTCCTATAAAGTACTTTTCTTCTTGACTTTGCAGACTCTCCAAAAGGGAGTACTCAATCTTAAAATCGGGCTGTTTTCTAATCTCCAATTTTCCCTATGAAAATTTCACAAAGGAGCCCATTGTAATGATTTTGTTGTAACAAATTATGTTATACTCTATTCCTTAAGAAAAATACAAAAATTCATTATTATGTCTGGTTTCCTTTCTAAACTCATTCCACTGAATCAAAATGTATTTTAGATGGTCTCTTGATTTTTAAGATTATAAACATAGACCAAAGAAATGCATTGATTTTTTTTCTTCCTTCAAAAAGAACTTAGAGCTGATAGTGTGAGATTCAGTCCAATTTAAGCTCTACTAAAAGTACAGTGTAGGCTTGTGGTATTCTATAAATAATAACAACCACATTTCCCAAAGCTGTCCATAGTTTATACAGAAGACCCCAATTAAACTCAAAATAGCTGAAAGAATAAACCTGTCAAAGAATATACATCTATAGTGTACCCGCCAGGTTAGGCTAAGAAATAAGTCAAATTCTAGTTTCCTTAAAAAGTCATTGACATTCTGTATTTTGGTGATTTAAATCCCTAAGTAATAAACCCATTTTATTCTACAAACTATTACAAATAAGTTTTTTTTTATTTTTACAGGTGGTTGGTAGCATATTTTTTATAAGAGCACAAATGTATGGCACTCAAATGTAAATAAAATCTGCCTAATTCTTAATTCAGCCTATTATCTCTTCTTTGTAACGACTACACGTTCCTCAACTCTCTGCAAACATTTGTTCTGTTTCAAAATATTATAATAGGAACAGGATTTTAATGTGTGCTAGGTTTAACTACTGTTTATGTATCTTGACTATTAACTCTTTGCCATATGAGTAATGGAAGATACTTTCTTCCAGTGTGTAAGGTGTCTTTTTATTAAAGTCATAACTTCTTTTGTGGCACAGAAATTTCTTAAATTGATGTAGTCCTGTTTAGTTTAGTTTCATTGTTTAGTTTAGTTTTTGGACCATACCCGGCAACGCTCAGGGGACACTCCTGCTCTGCACTCAGAAATTGCTCCTGGCAGAATCAGGGGACCATATGGGATGCCAGAGATAGAACCCAAATCTGCCCCAGGTTGAAAGCTTACAAGGCAAATATCCTATCGCTATGCTATCACTCTGGCCCTAATACTATTTTTCTTCTCTTTCTTTTCCTTTGCTTTCTTTCTTTTCCTTTCTTTCTTTTTCTTTCTTTCTCTTTCTTTCTTCCTTTTCCTTTTCTTTCTTTCATCTTTCTTTCTCTATATTTCTTTCTTAGTTCTTTCTTTCTTTCTTTCTTTCCATTTTTAGAATCAGGTAGTAAGATATAGAATTTAATCACATGTATTGGTCCATAATTATACAATGACAGGAATTAGCAAATATATTTCAGTAAACAATAAGTGGATATTACAGAAAGGCTTACTTCTTAGCCAAAAATCACAAGGAAAATAAATAACCCTTTTTTATATAAAGCAGTAGTACTAAATTGGATGAATATGTTTCTTCTGCTAAAACACAATAATGTTCACTTACTTGGCATAAAAGCATCTACTATAGCTCCTCTCCTATGCAAATATTTTCTAATGAAGAGGACTTATACATTTTTCTCTTCTATAAGTCTTGATTGATAACAATGGAACTACATCATAGGGATAAAAATGTCAACTTCTAATTAAAAGATTACTAGGGTACATGTTTGTATTTTAGATATAATGCTCACTCTGAAAAAAATGCCACATAAATTCCAAACAATGATGCAAAAGCTAAACTTAAAATTTTTGCTTCAAAACTTCCTAATTAATAATTAAAATGTTTTTTTTTTTTTGGTTTTTGGGCCACACCCAGTGACGCTCAGGGGTTACTCCTGGCTATGCACTCAGAAGTCGCTCCTGGCAGGCACAGGGGACCATATGGGAACCGGGGGATCGAACCGTGGTCCGTCTAGGCAAGGCAGCAGGCACCTTACCTCCTGCGCCACCTCCCGGCTCCCGTAAAATGTTATTTTTGAAACACAAAATGCTTAAAACAGCCAGTCTGCTAAACTTGCAAACCTCTCTTTCTTCCTCTAAAAACATCATCATGATAATATTCAATTGCAAGAGCATTGAGCAGCCTTTTTTGTCGTTGTTATTTGTTTATTTTGTTTTTGAACTGAGCTGTTTTGGCAGCTCTCGGGGCTTACTCCTGGTGCTGTACTCAGGAAATATCCCTAAATGGGCTTGAAAAACCATATACAAATAGGATTGGTTCTGTGAAAGGCAAGCTTCAGATCAGGCATTTTCACTTTTCAGTTATTAAAAAATAAAATGACTCCTTAAGGACAGAAATTGTATCAACTATCTTCTCAGATCATGATGCACTGAAAATAGAAGTGAATCACAAACAGATACAGAGAAATAACGATAACACCTTGAAATTAAACAGCTCATACTGAACAACTAGTGGGTGAGACAAAAAAAATCAAAGAAGAAATCAAAAGATTTCTGGTTACAGAAGAATGACTACAACAACTGTGACAGAGAAAAACCTCTGGATCCATAAAGCAAGACTTTATCTTAGACTTCCTATGACCTGTGCAAATACCAAGATATCTAATTACAGAAGACTGATTCTGACCGTCACACTGAACAGAATGTTTCCTGGCACCATAAAAAGACCTTGAGGTTGAACAATGTGCATGTTCAGAGATTGTAGTTGTTCCCATGATAGTATGCTTCAAGGGTGGAGAAACCCTGTATCTCCTAGACCAAGGGAATTCCCTTTCTAATTTTCCCAAATACTTAGTGTACCTATGCAAAAACAAACAAGCAAAAATAAAATTCCTAAAATTGCCACACACCCTCTCCTTTTTTCTTTTTCTTTTTAGTTGTGTTTTTTTGTTATTGCTAGTGTTGGTTACAGTTTTTTCATTCTTTTTTGGGCTCCTTCCAGTTTTTTTTTTCTTTTTCCAACAGAAAGACAGAACTTGAATCATCTTGTTCTGCCTCAAAAATTGAGGGGAAAAGATGTATGTCACCAGGAGCAAACATTCACATGAACATTGAGTGGAGATAAAAATGATCATGCCTAAACACCAAACCCAAAGTCAATGACAACAGAATCAAGATAACCCAATCTACATCAAGCTATACGCAGAGAGGACCTATTACACAGTACCTATTAGCAGACCAGGGGGTAAAAAGGGTGGTATATGATGCATGCTGGGAACAGGGTTGGCAGGAGGATAAACACTGGTTGTGGGAATGGCCCCAGTACCCCCACTATGTACCTTAAATATAACTGTGAAAGACTGTAATTGACATAGGTCACAATAAAAAAGATTCCATTTTGTATTAATTCTGTAGCCTGATACTTTACTATAAAAATCTATTGTTTCTAGAAGATTTTTCGTAGAGACTTTAGGAATTGCTAAGTATAGTATCATATCATTTGCAAACAGTGAGAGCTTGAATTCTTTCTTTACTATCTGTATACCCTTCACTACAGTATTCTGCTTGATTGCTATAGCAAGTACTTCCAATACTCTATTGAATAGAAGTGTTGAGAGGGGGCAACCTTGTCTTGTGCCATATCTTAGAGGAAAGGCTTTTAGTATCTCCCCATTGAGTATACGTTTGTGGTAAAAGGCCTTTACTATAATTATGTGAAAAGTTCCTTTAATTCTCACCTCGTTGAGAGTATTTTTATAATCAAATGGTGTTGGACATTATTAGATGGTTTCTTTACATATATTGATATGATCATATGATGTAAATTTTTTAATTTTGGACCACACATGGTGATGCTCAGGGGTCGCTCCTGGCTATGCGCTCAGAAATCATTCCTGGTTTGGGAGTCCATATGGGATGCTGGGGGATCAAACTGAGGTCTGTCTTGAGTCAGCCATGTGCAACGAAAAGGCCCTACCGCTGTGCCATTACTCTGACCCACTTTATTTTTTATTTTATTGGTATGTGTTATATTGATTGACTTGTGTATGTTAAACTAACCTTGCATTACTGGGACATGGTACATGTCTTATATGCTGCTGTTTATCTGCTAATATTTTATTGTGGATCTTTGCAACAGTGTTCATCAAGATGATCAGCCTGTACTTCTTTTTTGTTTCTGGTATCTCTGTCTGCTTTTGGTATCAGGTGATGTTACCTTCATAGACACTATTTGAGAATATTTTTGTTTCTTTAATTTCCTGGAAGTGCCTGAAAAAGTTTGACAGTAAGCCCTCTTCAGAGGTTTGAAAGAATTCACTTAGTAATCCATGTGGGCCTGGGCTTTTGTTTCTGGAAAGTCTTTTGATTTCAATTTACTCAGTAGTGGCAGTTCTGTTCTGATATTCCAGATAATCTTGGTTCAACCTTGGAAGGTTATATAAATCTAAGAATCTATTCAGTTTTCCTAGGTTCTCTTGTTTTGTGGCATATTATCTAAGTAATATTTCATTTATCCTTTGAATTTCTGTAGTATCTATAGTGCCCTCTCCTTTTCATTTCTGATTTAGTTTATTAGGTTTTTCTCTCTTTTTCTTTGTAAGTCTTGCTAATGGTTTATAATCTTGTTTATTTTTTTTAAAGAATCAACTCTTGCTTTCATCAATCCTTTCAATTGTTTTTTGGACTTCCAGTTCATTAATTTCTGCTGTAAGTTTTATTATTTCCTTCCACTTGCTTTTTGTTGTTCCTTTTGTTAGTCCTTTTCCAAGTTTTTAAGTTGTGCCATTAAGTTATTTAAGTAGGCTCATTATTTCTTCCTGATCAATGCTTGCAAAGTTATATATTTTCCTCTGAGGTTTGCTTTTGCTTTGTCCAAGAAATTCTGATAATTTGTGTCTTCATTTTCAGTTCTGTTTCTTTATCCTTCCTTCCATTTTCCTGGCCAGTGACAAAGGGAATGAAAATGTCTTAAGATTCTTAAGTTCACTGCAGCATTATTCACAAAAGGCAAGATCTGGAAACAACTCAAGTGTCCAAAAACAAATGACAGTGTTAGAGAAATATCTACACTGACAACTATCATGACAATGATAGTGAGTGTGAGAAACAGAATGCCTGTATTGAAGACAGGCAGGGGATGGGGAGGAGGGAAATAAGAGGCATTGGTGGTGGGAATATTGCATTGATAAAGAGGGATGCCTTTTTTAATAACAAATCCAACTACAAACATGTTTGTAATCATGGTGCTTAAATAAAGATAATAATTTTTTAAAAAGTAAGATCTAAAGTTTAGAAGCCTTAAAAATCTTCAAATAAAATATTTTAAAATGAGTTAAAACAAAAAATAAAATGTTCTCTATTCTCACAAAAATAAATTGGTGTTTATATACATAGTTGGAGAGTACTCAACTATAAGAAAAATAATAAAATAACACAATTTGTGATTATATGCATGGAATTGGGGAGTATTATGCCAAGTAATGAAAGAGACACAGAAGAATCCCTATCAGATGTGGGATATAAATAGACATAGTAAAGGATCAACAAATGTCCAAAGGCAATATTATTAGACAGTTATTCTACAAAACAGCCCTGTGGCAGGGGACAGGAAGATTGGAGTAGCCCTTGGAACCACCAGCACACTGCTTATGGATATTATACTAGAAAGAAGAAACCCATGATTATCAGTATTGTAAGTTCTGTGGTGCTCCAAATTAAAAATAAAATATTTGGGGGGCTGGAGAGATATTACAGTACATGTACTATCTAGGTTTGATTCAGGTTTGATACCCTGCATCCAATATAGTTCCCTTAGTTCTGCAAGAAGTGATTGCTGAGTATATAGCCAGGAGTAAGCTTTGAGCATTTCCAGTGATGGTCCAAAACCCAAATAAATAAATAAATAAATATACATAAAATATATTTATGTGTGAAAATTTTTCACGTCCAAATCTCTCATTACTTTGAGATGAAAAGTGTAGGGAAAAAGGATATAACAGCAAATCTGAACTTTCATAAAATAGCAATCAGCTAAGTGTAGGAGAATACAAATAATGTATAAAAATACATTCTAGGGGTCGGAGAGATAGCATGGAGGTAAGGCATTTGCCTTGCATGCAGAAGGATGCTGGTTTGAATCCCGGCATCCCATATTGTCCCCTGAACCTGCCAGGAGTGATTTCTGAGTGTAGAGCCAGGAGTACCCCCTGAGCGCTGCCGGGTGTGACCCAAAAAACAAACAGACAAACAAACCAAAAAACATTCTATTAGTGACCAGTGGCATGTCAATGAAATCAAGCTAAAGCCAGGATTTGCCTCATTAGACTGAATGCGTTATGCTTAATTAAATTTATAATTTGACATATTGATTTCCAAATTAGTATCCAGCTTTTAGCTCAATCGTTACTTCCTCTAGTTTTGATATAAATATTTAAGAAATTATTTTGCTGTTTACAGTATTTTGATAACAAACACTATATTTTATACAAGTGGCCACAGACACATTGGATGGTTTTGAGTATTTATCACTAGGGAAATATAAATCAAAACAATAAGTATAATCACGAAATTATACCCATTATAATGGCATAAATAAAAATATATCAAAATTTTGTTGATAAGACAGTTCTGAGTGGTATTGTACTCTTATCATTCATCAGTTTCTCAGTGTTGTTCCTAGCTAAATTGTTAAACATTAACACAAAAATGTATCCACCTTCCAACAAAATCAATTCTTCCTTTTCATTATTAAGGCTTACTGCTCAAGAATATCCACAATTAATAACTAAATATACGGGGCCCGGGAGATAGCATGGAGGTAAGGCATTTGCCTTTCATG
>PVKC010009887.1:0-21007 GCA_004027635.1 Crocidura indochinensis | reverse complement strand
AGACTGCAAAGAAGACAAGTGTTTTAACTTCTCTCTGGTCTTCTTTTATTTTTATGTTTTAGACAATAATTTGTTTATATTAGGAGTTTGGAAAATTTTATAAATCTGAATTTACCATGTAAATCTGGCAGTGAACAAATTAGGAAGTAGTGTGTTGTCTGTGAACTGTCAGTTATGAGTAGTGAGCCCTCAACTATTTTTGATTTTGATGAATTGGTGTCAAAAATATTCAATACAAACATAGCAATGAGCCATGCATTTATGAGATTTTATGTTCCTCCTAAATTCGATGCTTAACTGTAACATAATGCTTAATTGTAGCACAGGTACAAAAAGGATTGGTAACAATTTTTTAAGCCATCTAATTTCACCTTCTGAATGTTATTATTTATTTATTTGTGTTTTGGATTACACCTATTGGTGCTCAGGGTACTCTGGGATCTGTATTCAGGAATTATTCCTGGTGATGTTTAGGGGAACATTTGGGATGGCAAAAATTAAACTCAAGTCAGAAGCATGTAAGGCAAACACCTAACGAGCTCTGGCCTCCTGTGATGTTTCTAAAATGTTAACAATAGTAGTTTTAAAACTACCCTTCATAAGATAAATTTGAGTCTTAGGATTTTCATCAGTGTTATAATTATATTATATGCACATATGGGATATGTACCCTGTCCAAAAAGTTAATTCTGTTTTTATGTACACATATTTTTTCACAGGAAATTTTCTGTAGTGTTAATTTTATCATGAAGGGGGGGGGAACTGTTGCACCTTTGGTATTTGAAATGATTTACGAATTATTATAATTAATTGCTCGTATTGCTGGAATTTCTTTGGTCATGTTATTCTCGTGTATCTGGAGAGATATTTTCTCACTCATTTATCTGCTGAATGGCCTTGCTCCATTGACACAAACATCATAATTAGCAATTTAATATGTCTCCTTTATCTAGAATCAATTAATTATAGTATTTGGTAATGTACTTTACTCCACTTGGAAATTCTTCCTTCTTGATAAATAGTGGTTAAACACCATAAAACTTCCTTTACATTGATGTAAAAAATTAAAAATACTTTTCATGAAGTATCAGATCCTTAATTTGACTTAAAATAGAACTTTAGTCCTATTTATTTTCCTGTTTTAAAGACTATATTCCTATTATTTTAAACCTCCTGTATTTATATTTTTTATTTTGGAGGGCTACACCCAGCTACACTCAGGGGTTACTCCTGTCTCTGAGTTCAGATATCGTGCTGGCATGCTCTGAGACTCTGGGAACCATATGAATGCTGGGAATCAAACCCAGGTTGGCTACATGCAAGGCAAACACCCCCAACCTTCTGTATTTCTAAATAGACATGCACCTCACCTATGTCTCTTATTCATGAACCTAAAGGATACTTGCTGTGCTGTCATCCTGTTAAAAAAAAAAAACTGCATGGTCTCTGTGTGAATATTATTTCACTTACTACAGAAAACATTTTCATGTTTTTCATGAATTTTTTATGAATTCTATCTTCACTCATATAAATAGAAAATAAATACTTGTGACTTTTGAGCAGTTCTCATAGGTTCTCGGGGCCTCCTCCTTGATGCTACTCAGTGAACAATTTGAAGAGTTTAATATAAGGGTCCAATTCTACTTGAGTTCTATAGTGTCGGGAACCATCAAGCCCATATCTTACAATGCACAGTAAGAGCCAAGAATCCAAGACCCTGTGCTATCTTTCCGGCCACTCTAGCTACCTTTTCTACCACATCAATGTCTTTAATATATCAACTATAACTTTTTTATATAGCTGCTCTTTGCTAAACTGGGATACCACTAAAATCCCTATTAACAACATTTCTTTTTTGGCACATGCAACTTCTATTTTAAATTGATTATTTTAAAAATATAGTTCAATATTAATATTTGTGTTACTGATACAAAGATGCTTGACCCTATATACTAAAGTGCCCACAATCATCGACTACTTTCCATAATTCATTCTTCACTGCTTGGTAATCTCAGTTTGTAATCCAAGGCCAATGGCTTGTCATTCAATATTGTTCTTATTGTTCTTTTAGATAGGAAATATTGAATGTATAGATATTACATATGCACGAGATCTTCTTGTATTTGTCCTTCTCTCTTTGACTTTCTTCACTTACCTTGAAATCATACAGCTCTTTGCACATTGCAGCAAACTATAAGATTTTATCTTTTCTTACAGCTGTGTAGTATTCCATTATGCATACATACTATAGCTTCAATAGCCATTCATTTATTGTTGGACAAAATCACTTCTCTATTGAATATCTCCTCTTAAAACTGTAATCTAAAGCAATGTTTATAAACCTTTTTCACTCTTCAAACCACATTTCTATCTGGGGCTCCCTTGTAAGATTTGTTTCCCTCAAAATTTGAGCCATAGGCTGTCAGTTATGTGATTATGTGATTTTTATATCTGGAATCAAAGCATATTGAGAGGATACTATTTGGCTTCATGTAGGGAAACACTTGTCTAAATGATATTTATACATACAAGCCTTTAAGTTGCTTGAATCTCAGAGTAATAGACTCTGTTGCAGAATATTTACTCTAATACATTAGAATTTTTTTTTTTTTGGTTTTTCAGGCCACACCCTGCTGCAGACCTGTAAAAGTCCCTAAGCAACCTTAGTGGGTAATTATTCCTCACTGAGAAATTAAGTGGGTGTGCAAAGTGGGCGAATATGAAATATGAATTATGAAATATGAAATGAAATAAATGAGACCACACAAGAATGCATGGGTCCTTTGCCAAAGGGACAAGTGAACCAATTATATTTCAGAAAAAGGCTTTTATAGGTAGGTTTTAGGAATGTAGGGAGAAACAAAGGAGTGGGATGTTCTTTAGTGAGACTAGGCCTAGAATTAACATATGAAAAGATCGATACTGTAGGTAAGGAAAAGTTCTATTGTGGGTTAGCAGTATGTTTTGGGTAAGGAGAAGAAACAGGAATCTCAAGAAGGCCAGAGGAGAGAGAAAAATAATGTTGTAGATCTTTGGGGAAACGAAGATGATTGCTACCATCATGAGCTAGTCTTAGGACAAACAAGTCCTTGGCACCAAGGTTTCACTAGAAGTAAGATTGACCAAGAGATTAGCCAGCAGGAGACTTTTGGCGGTTTTTCTGTAGTGTATTTTCTTTGTCTGAGGAAAAGCCTGAATTCGAATAATGGTCAAAATAAAGAGAGAGATAGCATGAAAGGGTCCGAGAGAGCCCCCATTTCCGCCGCCTGACCAGATAAATGAACAGAGACCCAAAACATAAAGATTATGTAAGTTTATTTATTGTTTAACCGGCCCGAAGCATTGGCCAAATCAAAACCACCAACCACCAGTGCTCTGTCCGGACAGAGGCTAGAGAGAGAGAGAGAGCACAAGTCTAACCATAGTCCCAAATGTCCATAGTGACGGAAGCCTGAGAGCCCACGTGGCTAGAAACGTTCGCCTGACTACCGCATGGCCAGAGAGAGCGCCGGAAGTAAGAGGGCGTGCCAGCCTTCTGTTCCCCTCTTTATAAGATAGGAAGTGGGCGGAGCCTTGAGGGTGGAGCCTTCACCAGGTAACTAGGGCAACACGAATGAGGTGGTGGTGATGGCGGAACTTCTTTTCGACGACGATTCCAACACGAAATAGGGTCCCCCTCCTTCCAAGGCAAATCCGTACATAGGTTCCTACAAAATAGGGTTCCCCCCTCCTTTCAATAGCATTATCACATCCACATTTGGAATTATAGTCAAACAATCCATGCAAAAGGGTCAACTGATTTTGACTTCTCTAAGTGGGCCTTTTTGGCAAATAATTCCTTTTTAGGAGTGCACTACATCTAAGAAGGCTAAAAAGCACATCTGGTGTGTGCCCTTCCTAAGTGGGGGGCAATAACACCCGTTTTGATAGTCAGGGGTTACTCCTGGCTAAACACTCAGAAATTGCCCCTGGCTTGGGGGGACCATATGGGACGGCAGACACCTTACCTCTAGCACCACCTCGCCGGCCCCATACATTAGAATATTAATCAGTTATTCCTCTTCAAGGAAATAGGATAGCAAGACATTAAGTTCCTTACATTCTAAGTCAGAAGATAGTTTGCATGATAAAAATAAAAGTGAATAGAAAGATATTTATCATGTATGAATGGAAAGGAATGTGTCTAAACTATAATAGTCCTAAAGTCATGGTGTCAAATTATCTGCAGTTGATTTCATAGAGAAAATACATTTGAAGTGAGTCTTCAAAATTATAGAAAAATTCTTCCATAAATGTAAAGGATAAGGAAAGAGAAGAATTTCAGTCTAGTGCCTGACATGTACAGTTGATGGTGAATGGCTATGGTGATTACTGTGTACTATTACTTTGTAATAGTTCGTTTTGTGGCTAGCATATAATAAATACTTGGGGGAAATAATGAATGAGTGAATGAAAATAAGAGATGTCAAAGTGATAGTAGAAATAAGTAGAAAGCAACTTGGGAACTAAAGTGGAAAGTTTGATACGTCAAAGTTAGGAGATGATACTTAATTCAAATTTAAATAATATAGAATTACCTAATAGAGAATCCTATCTACTACAGTTTTCTAGGTTTGAATGCTTGATCCATTAAATGCTAGTTTTGTGGCCTCAAATTTCTTTTTTCATCTATAGTGTATGGTTAACCACTATACTTACTTTATAGTGTTGCTATGAGTGTTAGATATACAGCAGTTAGTACATAATTTTACACAATGCAAGTTTACAGTAAAAGTTTACTAATATTATTTTATTAACTGTATACTGTGGGGAGTTTCAAAAGTATTTTAAGGGAAAGAATGTCAAGAAATATTTTATTTCTCTAATATGCTATTGGTTTGTTGGCAAGACTAGGTGTATAGGAAGTCATCTCTCCGAATATTTTTCTGACCAATGAGGTAATAAAACAAAGCAAAACCAAAAACACACTTTGCAATTCCATAAAAATATTGGTGATTTCCAAGAGAAGACAGACATAGACAAGTATCTCTCAGCTGGCCTTGATTAGATAATTATATATAGCATTGCTTTTGAGACTGTGTAAGTGCTAGGGGAGAAAACAGTAGCTTGGTAATGGAACTGAAGTAGGACCCTCGGGAATGAAAGTTGAAAGTCTCACATCACATGTCAAGCTAAATGTGTTCTAAGACTTTATGCATGGTTAGCTATAGAAAACAAAAACATAGCAAATGAAACAGTTATAGCTTCTAGAGAAGAAAAAAGTAAAAATTATAATTATCATATTCATATTGATTTATAAGTCACTACCACCCTTGTTTGTATATTTGAACCACGCCCAAAAATACTCAGGGTTTATTCCTGGTTCTGTACTCAGAGATTACTACTGCGGGTGCTTGTGGGGAATCCTATATAGTGCTGAGGGTGGAACACTAGTTCGCCATTTCCAGGGCAAGCTCCTTAACATGCTATATTATCTTTCTAGTCCCAGACCTCTGACTCTTTTAAGAAAACTTATGTGCTGTCATTTAGGATAAATGCAGCTCTGGTGGAGTGGTTTTGGCCTGAAGTCTGATTCACACTGGAATGTGTAGCAATGAGAAAGCATCGGGGAATTTTCTAGTCAATCTCTACAAGTTTGACTTGAGTTTTGTGATTACAGCTAGAGTTCTAACAGTCAGTGTGTCAGTGCACAAAATAAACAAAAACTATCACTGCAAACTATTCTTTTATATCCAGAATCCCGTTGTACATCAATGTAACTGCCTCGTAGGAACTGACGACTAGTGGCAGCAGAGAACAGACTTGGAATATTGGTGTGTAAGCAATTCCTTGGAGTTTTCGTTAGATACTAACATAAAGCCTATGAAAAACGGAGTCAGTGTTCTTATTACTTCAAAAGTGGTGACATACAAATAAAATCAGTTTATTCACCATAAGATTTTGCAGATGCATAGCATGCCTTTCATTATTAATTTCCTAAAGGGAAGAACTTGGCAGAGGGAAAGATGGGAAAGCACAGAATAAAATTCTGTTCTCCAAGGCTAATATAGTGAGACAGGTAGAGTCATAATTCAACTAGGGCAATACTATGTGAACAATTATGAAGTCTGGAAATGTATTGTTTTTCACTGACTCACTTCACTTCCACTATCCATACTGAATTGCTGATGTTATCTTACTTCACTTATTTATTTCTTGTTAGACTTGCGATATCAGGAACTGGTTAAACATTTCATTAGACTCATAGGCCTGAATAGGTTTGTGAGTCTTAGATCTGGCCCTATCTTTCATGGGCAATTTTTATAGTTCTGGTCTTAGATTTGTCTTCTAGATTCAATGCTGTTTACAGAATGAAAGCATGAACTTTAATATATGTAGTTTTTAGTGTCAGAGTGATTGAAAAGAAAGGATTCTAATCTGCTGTACTAAATCCCTTGGCTATGTAGGCTTATGTACAAACTTTTCCTTTCAGTAGTAGAGTTTTAATAAATAAGTTTACCTAGACATACTTATTATACACATCTGCTGAAGTTTTACACTCACACGGATCTTTTCTGAGAGTTTGATATAAATAGCACCTCATAAGACAATCTTTGCAAGTATGAATATCAGGTCTGGCTAAGAATCATATCATTACATCATAGTTACCCCATAAATGGTAGCCAGTTTTATATTTGAAGGAGAATTAAAATAGTGATTAAAATGTAATAGCAACCAGCATAAATATTGATGATTGGTAAAGTATTTGGGGAGTCCAAATCAGAGGTGCACCTAGCATTGTCCATTCCCATTTTCATTGGTTAGAGCCCTTTAGGACCCTAAAGACAGCTGTGGATCCCAGTAGCCCTCACTTCACTGTATCCAGAAAATCTTGTTTACCATCAGGTCTTGCAATTGGAATGTCTGTACAGTTGATCAAGTATCACTTGGCAGAGTCCCTGCAGTTTCTGAGCATGACTTAGCCACAGCCCCTGACAAGAAAACAGTGCAATTTATTTTTGTTTTTATTTGTTGGTGTTCTTGTTTTTGTTATCTTTTATTTTGTGGTCACAGCAGATGATGTTCAGGGTTTACTCCTGACACTGAGTTTTGAGATCATTTCTGAAGGGGCTCCAGTGACAACTTGCAGTGCCAGGGGTTAAACCCAGGTCAGCCTTATCCAAGGCAAGTGCCCTACCCACTGTTCTATTGCTGTGTACCCTGAAATACTATAAATCTTGAAATAGTATAAATCTCGTGTACTTAACACACAACATTTCACTATAAAATAGATTATTATGACTAGAACCCAACCACAATAATGCTTGTAATCATGGTGCTTAAATAAAGATATTATTTTTTTAAAAAAGAAAGATTATATAAATAAAATTATTAGGAGGAATCTTTTATCAACTAAATACAATATTATATTTCTAAAATTTCAATATTTTACATCTCCATTTAGTAAATCATTAAGAAATAAAAGAGGTGGAACTGATCATGTTGTATAAGAACCGAGCACTGAATAGAGATTAAAGTGATAGAACTGATAGACATGGTACCCCCATCATTGACAAAAGTGCAAAACATACTGTTTAAAAGGGAAATAAGGGAGGGAGGAAAAGATAGAAATAGAGATAGAATTAAAATATCTGCAGAGAGACAGACATGGGGAGGATGGGAGGGAAATTTAGGATATTGATGCTGATGGGTAAAATGTGGTATACATTGGGAAACTAAAGTCAATAATGAACAACTTTGTGGCAATGGTGCTTAAATAAAAAAATAAAATAAAAAGAAATAAAAGTAGTGGGAGTAGAGGAGCAGTTAATATTTTAACGCTGATATTTTGGGGAAAGAGAGCAGAAAAAGTTGGAGAGAACACCAGTTAAGGGACTTGTCTTACATGTGGCCTATCTCATATTATCCCTGAAGCCTTGCTGATATAATCCTTATAGCCCCTGAGTATTGCAGGCTGTGACCCAAATAACCTTCAACATCTCAGAATTCAATCAGCATCATATCTTGGGGACTACACATTAATCAGCAGCATATCTTGGGGACCACACATTAAAGCACCAGACATGTTGACTAAGAATCCCTAGATCGGGTCCCTGGAATAGCAAACTAGGAATAAGAGAACAGAGACAATGAATATATTTAGAGAACACGGAAAGGAAACCAAATGTCAGAATAGCAATGATATATATATATATATATATGTTTATATGTGTGTATGTGTATATATTTAATCTTAGCTTTTTGTAATACTTCTTAGTAAGCTGTCTCATGTGACTTGCTAAGTTACAGAAGGAGTAATACAAGTATTTTAGTTATAGAGATAAAAAGAAAATTGAGGAACAGGGAAGTTTTAATATGTTTTCTGACACCTCTTGGGAGTTAATTTCCAGAATGTCTAACACAGGAAGCATCACCATTAACTCTCAGTCCTGTAACTGCTCCAGCTTTATGCTATGTCCTCCCTTGCTTGATGAGATATTCAAAATATATTTACGTAGCCCCCAGGAATAGAAGTCTGCTCTCTTCCCCACTGTGAGGTTTGTCAGATGAGGCTTAGACCTCAGTCATCAATGGGAATTCACAGCAGGCTGCGCTGCTTTGCGTCCTTCACTATTTCCACTTTCCCCTAGACTCTGGTTTTAATGAGCAAAGGAACTCAGCCTTCTTTCTCAAGCTTCCTTTCCTCCAGCACAAGGTCTATCCCACCACAGGCACCATAAATAATTGTCGAGGGAGTGAGAGGGGTGGCCTCTCTCACCCATCATTTGAAACTCTCAGCTTCAGTCCCTGTAAGCTGTTTTTTCATGCCTATTAAGCCCCAAGCCCATTAGTATCCTACAAGGTCCAAAAGGCTATTTTAGCCAAGATAGATGTTTGCACAGCTTCCTCACTGCCCTTGCAAGTGTGGGGGTGGACAGCACTAATATTCATTCTGGATCAAAATCAGGAGTTCCTGTTTGCTGAAGTTCCAGGGATAAATCTTCCTGTACATAGAAATGTATCATGTTGATGTGCCTGACGGGCAGGTTGCCCAGACCTTCATTGAGTTATCAACGCTTCTACTTGATCTATTGACAATAGAGGCTTGAAAGTAAACAGCTTTGCCAACTCTAAATAGCTGGTGTGAGGCCGGGCAAACAGGCAAGCTTTGCACAAAGCTAAGAGCTGGCACAGGGCTTTGAGTTTTCAGTTAAGTTTCTGCAGTTGGCTTCAGGGCAAGCAAATGAAGTCTGGATTCTAAAATCATGTTGGAAATTAGACCTTGAATTTAACAAGAGGGTTCAGAGGGTTTTGATCAGGTGAAAGTGACAGAAAGTACTATAAGAGAATGATAATGAAGTGTTTTTTTTTAACTAATCCCCTTTTAGGAAAGTCATCTGACCTCTCTGGATGCACATTTCTGATACATTAATAGGTATATCATGATAGCCAAGATAATTTGATGAAAAGGAAGGTCACATTAGTTTGACATAAACCTGGGTTATATTTATGAGTCTGCAGATCTATAAATTCCTAAATCTAAAGCCTTAAGAACTCAACTTTATTCTAATTTTTGTCATTGGTAACTGGGTAAGCAGAAATGAGGATTAATGAGAAATGTTGATAGATCTATAGGAGCATAGACAAGGATAAGACATTTAACACTGAGAAAGGGAAGAATCAAAATACATATAAATCACATGTGTGCACATAGATATAAAGAGTGAAAATTAAACAATTACTTTTTGGTTTTGGATTACACCTGATAGTGCTCAGGGGTTACACCTGGCTCTGCACTCAGAAATTTGCCCTGACAAGCTTGAGGGACCATATGGGATGCCAGGAATCAAACCACTTTCATGCAAGGAAAAGGCCCTACTGCTGTGCTAGCCATCTGGGCCCAAAATTAAAGAAATTCGAGTATTCTGAAGTTAGGGGCTAAAACAATGCTATTAAACTGAAAAATTAATAGGTTGTATGGGTTATATGGTCAATGAAGGAGAAAAGAAGCATCATGTCTGTGAAACTTGCACTCTAATCTCTAAATACAGATGTGAATAATACAAAATGTCACAAGCAGAAATAAAACAAAAGGGAAGAATGTAAATGCTAATATGAACCACATGAAAAATAGAGAAAGGCAATTTGGACAGTGGGAAACCTTTGCAAACCAGGGCAGTATCATAAGATTGTTGCCTGAAGGTACTGAGAGAGCCCTGAGGCTGCTGAGTGAGGGCCCTGAGTACTTAAAAAGAGAATATAGCCTCAAGGATCACATGGAAAATTGCATTTTAACTTAAGTGCAAGAGAAGCCATTAAGTGCTTTTAAATGCAGGTGCTAAGAATAGTGATGGACCTGGTGGAGAGAAAAATATGTAACACATTCAAGATTTTGATGACTATTCTAATGGTGTCAGGGAATCAAAGTGGATGTCAATCTATTATGAAGTGGGCCCATAAGAATGATTTGGTCACAGTGAGAATGAAGGAAAACAATTAAATTAGAATGATATTTGGAGTTAGTATCTACAGGTCATAGAAACTGAATTTTTTTGGTATGTATCGTAAGTGTTAAGATTATTTAATGTTTCTTTTGTGGATATTACGTTCCTCTTTTCAAATGACATCTGATTAAATGATTATTATTTTTTAAGCTAAAAAATGAGAATTAAAATATTAGGTAGTATTTGTAGGTAGCATTTTTAAATATCAGAGGATGCCTTGCTATACTTTCTATTTCCGCCAACACAATACCAGTAATGCCCAAATAGAAACTGCCTCACTGACTTGGGTCTCATGATGATAATGATGTATGGCAGACCCTTAACTGACCTGTGATAAAATAGTGAGAAATTAATCTTCTTGTTCAAATGCACATCAATTATTTCCTAAGACAGACTGTATGCTAAACCATAAAGCAAATCTCAATGTTTCAAAGGAATGAAATCATGCTGAGACTGTTCTTTTATCACAATAGTATTAATGTGAATTTAATAACAGAAGATTAGCTAAAAAAAAAGATCCCCAACTACTTGGAAATAAAACCGTTCACTATAGAAAAACCCATGAACCAAAGAAGAAATGATTAGTTAAATTAAAAAGTACTGCTAGAAAATTTAAAGAATAAAAATAAAAATGATTTGTCAAAAATTGTGGGAAGAAGTTTATGGAAATATAAATTTTAAATGGCATGATATTGGAAAGAAGAAACTATAAAATCAATGATATATGTTTCTACTTTAAGGTGCTAGAAAAAGAAGAGCTTGTTAAGCTCAAAGTAAATGGAATAAAGTCTTTAATAAAATATATGAAGAAATCAATAAAATATGTAATGGACAAGTAATTGAGAAAATCCAATGAAACAAAATAATGGTTCTATGAAATCTCAATAAAATTGATAAAATATCACTAGATAGTATAAGAAAAAATAAACTACCAACATCAGTAATAAAAGATACAGTATAATCAAATATTCTACAAATAATAAAAAGACAATAAGGGGTGGACTATCATGACACAAATATCCACAAGTTCAGCAAATTAGATAAAATGTAAAAAATAATTTTCAAATAAAAGTTTTTTTATATAAATAAAATAAAGTTTTTATTAGAGGAAAATTTAAAAATACAGATAGCCTGTTTTTATTTAAAAACTAAAATCAAACTTATTATTCTGGGTTTTTTTGTTTGTTTAGATTTAGTGCTATTGAAAAACCACTCTTGTTCTTTGGTCAGGGGTCACTCCTGGTGGGGTCAAGGAATATTTGCTGGGGATCAAACACAGATTGGAATCTCCAGCCCCTCAAATTAAACTTCAAACCTTAAATCTGAGAACTGGTGTATAGAACTTGTGGAGGGAGACTGTCTCATGGGGAGAGAGAACTGAGCAATAGTTGGAGAAGGGAAGTAGGCATTCTAGTGGAGGGTGTGGTATTAGAATATTGCATCCATAAAATTCTACCAGTACAGTATTATAAATCATGGCACTAAAAAGAATCAAAAATAAATAAAAACTTGTCAAAACTAAAACATTTATGATTTCCTAAAATTTATATGGAGATATAAATGACCCCTGGAAAAAAATTAATTACTTGTTATCTGATTGTAGGATTTATTTTTAAGCTAATTTAATCAAGAAAATATACTATCTAAAATAAATTTATCAGTAAATTAAAATAAACAATGTAGAAATGAAACTACACATACAGGACAAAAATACTAAGATGTCATAACAAATTGGTAGATAATACAATGTTTTCACAAGTGCTGCTGGAACAAATAGATATTATATGAAAAAAATAAAACAACTTACATACATTATATTATAAAGCATATTTTTATTTTATATCAAAATATAAAATATAATCTTAGAAAACTTCAGTAACATACAGAAGGTATCTTTACAACTTTGAAAAAATAAAAATAGATTAGAAATTATGTAGAAAATAGAGTAACCAAAATCACCAACACTGATAAATTGAACTTTATTAAATTCAAAACTTCTGCACTTCAAAATTAAAATAAAATTTGGGCCAATGCCTTTCTACTCATTTGTTGGATGGAAGCTATTTCATTCATGAATTTTTTTTAAAGCCAACTGGATCTTGTAAAATCATATAAAGAAAATAAATAGATAAGATATAGATTGAATGTCATTATTCACTGTATATAAGTATATATATACATATATATATATATATATATATTTGAAAAATGAATTTTATGCCAGTAAAGGTATCTGGGTGATTTCAGTGAAGTGGGAGGAGAAAAGGCAGCAGCTCCAAGAAGGGAATCTGCAACTTCCTCTGTGTCTACCTCTGCCACCAAGAGAAATAAGTGGTTGGGAGATGGAGGAATATGGGCTTGCTCTGGCAAGGAAGACAGTCAGTGCTAGACCTTGCTCAGGTCTTTGAGATCTATAGGTAGTCTTTCCTCACAGAAAACAATTTCAGTGAAGTAAAAACAATGAAGTAAAAAACAATTAAAGGAACCAACCAGATTTTATTTGTAGGTACTAAGAAAGGGGAGGGAGAGGATTAGAGAGTAATGAATAACAAACTGCTCAAAAGAGAGCCTGAGTTTCTCCAAAGGTGGAATGATCCCTGGTACACAACCCAGCATAGAAGCCTGAAATTTCACATATCAAGAAGTGAGACGCTGCCAATACATGCTAAGACACAAAATACCCAGACAATACATGTGTGCACCTCCTTAGATCTAAATTGACTTATACATGGTTTTCCAACCTGCCCCCACCTGAGGCTTTCAATATAGATAAGAGTTCTGTTGCTAGGGTGTTGCCAGGGGGAAGGTTTGGAGGTAGCTGTTGGTCTTTGATTTTCTTTCCTAGCCTTTGTTCCTGATGGAGCTTCTCTCAGTAGGGGGTCCGTCCAGTCTTCTCTGGGTCTGTAGTGGCACTAGGTGAGATTCTTGTCTACAGTGAAATAACTCTTCAAACTATATGTCTTGGTTTTATTACATCTCAATATTTCATTGCTCTCTCTCTCTCTCTCTCTCTCACTCTCACTCTGTGTGTGTGTGTGTGTGTGTGTGTGTGTGTGTGTGTGTGTTGGAGGAGAAAGTCTTCCCTACGTGTGTACCTTTCTGCTTCAACTTCAATTCAGAATATATATAGGAAACCTTCAACTTATTTATAAGAAAAAGAGTCAATTAAATATATCAGACTATCTGAAGCAACACTTCGCAAAGATCAATGGTTAATGAGCATAGGAAAAAATGAGTGCAACATCATTACTCATCAGAGAAGTCTAAATGTAAAAACAGGAAATACTGCTCTCAATTATATGATGGAATAAGGTTATCTGGCTAATTTAATTGATCCCTTTAAATCTCACTGACCCAAAGAGGTAGCCAATCAAAACACATAATAAAATGTCTAGGGTAGTAAATATAAATATGTTTTCTGACTAGAATACTTCTTTTCATAGAAAAGCCATCTTCTTCCTAGGTCCCTCACCTGTCCTAGGGGATAGCAGAAGGGACAATTCTCATACACAAGGACCAAGAGCTAAGCCAACGGGTAAGGCGTCTATGAGTTCTAACTTTTCAGAGGCCCAGTGAAATAGATTGCAGAGAAGCAAGCACCAAGGAGGGGGCCATAGTTTTCCATGTAGCTGGTGACCTCGATCTAAAAGCCACACATGAGATAAAGTACAGTGAGAGACACAGGCAGATTCTCTACATTGAACATAAAGAGACAATATACGGACAAGTCATACTCTGGACCAGAACAGTAAAGGGAATTTATGCACAGGTAAAAAGTCACCTGGATATTGGGGTGTCAACTTAAAATGTACAACAATCTAGAATGTCATAAGCCTCTGTAATTGTATATTTAATATTTCAGAATAATAAATAAGGATCAACATAGTAATAAAACCACTTTCATATTGACATTTTTTTTTTTTTTTGGTTTTTGGGCCACACCCGGCGGTGCTCAGGGGTTACTCCTGGCTGGCTGCTCAGAAATAGCTCCTGGCAGGCACAGGGGACCATATGGGACACCGGGATTGGAACCAATCACCTTTGGCCCTGAATCGGCTACTTGCAAGGCAAACGCTGCTATGCTATCTCTCTGGGCCCACATATTGACATTTTCAACTCTTGATATGATTAAAGTGAAACTCAGGTATCACAAAGGATCAGCTAGAATCTTGTGGCACTGAGTGTGCACAAGGTTGTAAATTTTTCAGAAAATTCTACAATATTCAGAAGTGTTTCAGATATTTACCTGTTACAGATGACTCAGCAAATCCATTCATCAGGAAATGAAGTTATGTGTCTTTATGTCCACTATAGACTAGCACTTGTGTCCTAGCAATTTGTTTATAGTAGTTTAACACTGGAAATACAAATGCCCATCAATGGGCTAAACAAATATTTATATATATATATATACATAGATATATATAATTGAATACTGTTCTGTAATAAATATAACGTAAGTAGAAATTCATTGTGAAACTAAAATTTATATGATATCTTTTTGCTGCAAGGTTATTTACCTCATGACTTTGCTATGCCTGTCTCTCTTTAGTTACTATGCTCCTACTACAATGTCTTTTTTGTGTGTGGGAGAAGACTTGGAAGAATCCTGAGAAGAATCCAGCGGCTCACACATGTGAAGCAAGTGCTTTTCTATTGTAGCCCCAGCACCCACAATGTTCTTTCAATTAGTCAAAAGACAAAAGTTTTAGAACATGTTTCAATGATGAAGAATTACTTTATTTTCTATCTCTCATTCTTTTAAAAGCTTATTCTATTTTTTCAGCTTTGTTCTTAAATAAATCTCTCTAAATTTTATTACAGAAAACATCTATAAACCTACCAGCTACCTTACACCATTTAGACATGACACTTCTATTTTCTTTTCTTCTGTAGTTGACTATCATCCCAACTGTTTTTCAGGGAAGTGTGATCTTAATCTTTAAAAAAGATATCTTAAACATGCTTATTCTCTTATATTTTTATTTCATTAAGATGAGTAACCAGTGAATAGATGTTTTTCTTGTTGAATCACTTATTATGTTTGGTGGGTGGAATAAAAGCTGCAAAATAATATTTAGGGAGTCAAGGGGTCATTCCTAGATATTCTTACTGAGCAAGGCTGTTCTAGACTTGGACCCAACAATTAGATGCTATACAGAGTGATACTTAGAGATCATGCAAAGCAGAGTTTTGAAATTGGGGCTTCACACATACAAAGGAATGTAAGTCAGCTTTTCAAGGTACTTTCTCACATCTGGTTCGTGACTTTTTATAATTAAGCTTCATCAGAATCATTTGGGAGGTAAACAATTTCCCGAGTCCCATCTTTTAATTTTTGATGCAACGTCTTGGTTGGGTAATAAAATTTGCATTACTCATAAGTTTCTTGTGATGCTATTACTGTTTCTGATGCTGATACTGTCGATTCACAGGCAACACTTTGAGAATAGCTAAGGCTGATTATAAAAATCAAATATAGGGGGCTGGGCGGTGGCGCTGGAGATAAGGTGCCTGCGCTAACCTAGGATGGACTGCGGTTTGATCCCCCGGTTCCCCATATGGTCCCCCGTGCCTACCAGGAGTGACTTCTGAGCGAATAGTCAGGAGTAACCCCTGAGCGTCACTGGGTGTGGCCCAAAAAACCAAAAAAAAAAAAAATCAAATATATAGAGATCGAGTGCATTTTATTTGTTGCAGATTCTTGTTAACTATCCCAGATATAGCTAACAGCAATAGACAGAACATATATGTATGTATAGACAGTATGGAATTTCTGATTGTATATATGTATATATTATTTATACATATTTTATTTAATGCAACATACGAATTTCTTATGTTGTTTTTAACAAATAGTTCCAAAAATTGGCTTATCATGTATCCTAGAATTAGCATTTTAGTTAACATTTTTCCTAGATACGACTATTTAAATTTCAATGCTTTTTACAATTGAGTTTTGCTTTTCACAAGAAATCTCTAACATCAGAAAAAAAATAAGTCCAAGAATAGGAAAAGTGTATAGCTTCTGATACTGTGTCTGATATTGTTTCTTAGCATATTGCTTTTTGCTCAAATTAGTCAAGGATTTATAAAGACACTTTTTTCAAGGGAAGAACCAGCCACACACACACACACACACACACACACACACACACACACACAAAACACAATCCTCAGCATACTTCCACTGATTGCATACAAGATAATGTTTGTGTGCTACTTAATGCACGGGTATAAAGGGGAAGGTAAGGTCAAGTATGTACCTTAAAATATCAATGTGTATTATTATCCTAACTATGAAAACACCTGCTTCTAAAAAACAGATGGCTCCACTTTCTAAAGGAATTTCCAGGCCCCAGATTTCTGTTCTTTAGATACAGGAAGCAAAATGAATGTCCTTGAGTTGAGTATGACTTTTTTTTTTAAATGAATCTTTTCTTTTTGGATTCTCAGTAAAATCAAAAGTTACAGATATCTTTCACTTATTTTCAGTCCTCACACCTACATTGTTTTTTCCATTGTGTCCTACCAGATTGGCACAGTTGTTAAAATATATACAGGTCAAAGTCATTCAAAAACCATAGTTTACATTACATGCATCTTGATGAGTTACATTTTACAAATGTCTGATGACATGCTTTATACTTTCTAGCATTATGCAGGGTATTTCCAATGCTCTATTTCCTCTCTGTTCTACTCACATTTTCTATCAATCCTAACACTTGTCAATCATTCATCCTTGTACTGTATCAGTTTTGATAGCTTTCTTTTTCCAGTGTCAAATATTTGGAGTCAAGCCATATATATTTTAATATTGGCTTCTCTTACCTATTAATATACATATTTGATTCTTCATATAATTCATTGCTTCTTATTCCACCATATTCCACTGTCTGATTTAGCATTTTTTAACTTAAAGAAAAATTTACCTTCAAATGTTGGCAATAAAAATATGTAGAAAATGGATTAAAATATGACTTTCATTGTAAACATATGCACAGAGATTTTTGTATATACAAAATTTTAATTATTTGAAGATCAAAGGGACATAATTATAGATAATTGTGGCATTATAGATCATTTGGAAAGAATTCCCCAACTTTTTTTCCAAACTGGATCTATCATTTTATATTTTCCCCAGCAATGAATGAGAGTTCTATTGCTCTACATCCAGGCCAGTATCTGAAGTTGATAGTGTTCTCAATCTGGCTATTGAATCAGGGTACAGTGGTATCTCATTATTGTTGATAATTCTCTCCTGATGTCTTTTCATATGCCTTTTATAAAACATGTTCATAGCCTTTTTATTGAACTATCTGCTAAGTCTTTGGCTTTCTTTATCTACTTAAGATATTAAAAGTTCCTTTTATATTTTGAAGAATGGTCCAGTATTCTTTTACACACATTTTCTTCTAGCCTTGTAGCTTGTATTTTTATTTCTTGATAGTATTTTTATCAGAACATAATTTAATTTTAATGCAGCCTGTTATTTTGGGTGGACACGATATACTGCATACAAAGCTCAGTTATAAAGATGCTTTTTGAGGTAGGGTGTCAGTGCAAGCTGTGGAGGTCTCAGTGTGCAGTTTGTTCCTAAAATACAACTGTCATTCATGCTGCTCAGCCTTAGCCACATACCCTACTGATTGGAAGGCTCAAGCTTAGTGTTTTTCAGTCTTCTGACCATCACTATTTTCTAACCATGTTTCCTTTCAATGCCTTCATTTGTCCTACAAGCTGGGTCCCTGATAATTCTCCCGATTACATTATTTTCACTACTGGTACAATATATCCTGGAAATCTATGTTCAGAAGACCAGCGGTTGAAAAACGCTGGTTTTTTACAGCTGAGTTGCATGATTTCCTTGTTCACCTGGACAACTAATGCCTGCAGGTGCTGGTTGTTTGCTTCCCTCAGGTCAATGACTGAAAAATTACAGATTAGGTTCTAGTATATTAATTTCTCCCTGAGGGTAGAGCTTGTTAGGAAAAGCACTGACAGGTTTTAAGTAGTTTACCAGGACACTCCCCTCTGAGTGTGTAAAACTCATAAAAGACTGGGTTTTTCTTACCTTCCCTCTTTGTGTCCCATTCCCACCCCAATATGGATTCGACTGGAATTTTTTGGTCTTAGACTTATGAACATTGATGCTCGAGGAATTCATATATGACACTCCAGTAGTTCCTGCCCAGAGGCTTCTTCCTGCTCTTGGCTGCTGATCCAGTAAGTTGTGATTTTCAGTATTAATTTGTTCTCTCAGTTTGGGGCCTAGTGGGTTGCCTTGTGGCCTCACTTTTACTGATCTGAGACACATTGTTTTCTGGTTTGTGCAAATTTGTACTTACTAATAGGAGGGAGAAGAGACTTCCAAACTTTTTACCTTCCAGGCTGGAAATTTTAAGTAGGATTTTCAAAATCTGTTATCTTGTGGTTCTTTAACTATAGTGATTCCATCTTTTCTTTTTTTTTTTTTTTCATGTTAGATTGTTATTTCTACCCTACTCAAGTTACATGCTGGTTAATGGAATTTCCTTAAAGTTGCAGCATTTCTTCATATCATCATCACTTGTGTTATCCTCTCAACACATGATTTCCAAGTTCTACCCAGAGACAAAGTAGTCTTTTGGTTGTCTGAGGTCTCTTAGCTCCTTTGTAGGGGTTCTCTGATTTTATTTAATCACCATCGGGCTATTCTGTTGATTTCCTTTGAGCTAGGAAGAATCTTCCAATTTGCCACTGATCTTGTTTTCTTCTTTATTTTCCCCATCTATACTATGCAGCTATTGAGAACAAGGAAATTTCTCTGTTTATTTTTATATTGCTGCTGTTCATGTACCCTGTAAGCAAAGAAATTTAAAGTAGCACGAGGATGGTTCAAGGAATTTTAAAATTTCAGTATCAGAAAATGGCTATTTGGGGCCGGGCGGTGGCGCTGGAGGTAAGGTGCCTGCTTTGCCTGTGCTTGCCTAGGATGGACCGCGGTTCGATCCCCCGGTTCCCATATGGCCTGCCAAGCCAGGAGCGACTTCTGAGCGCATAGCCAGGAGTAACCCCTGAGCGTCAATGGGTGTGGCCTAAAAACCAAAAAAAAAAAAAATTGCTAGAGAAATTTAGAAAAGTAATTATCAGATATCTACCTGTAAAATGGATTACATGCCATTATGGCTGTCAGTTTTATGGATTGACATGCAAAGAGACATAGTATTGTCAGTTCTGGGGACAAAACAGTGAGTGCTATTATACAAGACTGAGTCCCTGTTTTCATGCAGTTTATGCTTTGGTGGGAGTTCAATGAGATCCCTAAATTTCAGAGCTAGGAAATGGCAAAGGAAGCCTTTGAATTAATGTTTGCTTGTCTCCTAACACTTCACAGGCTAATGTTTTATGCAACCTACTATAGACGGCTTCCAAAATAAATATATTTTTTCCTCTGGTGGTCACATTTGGCTTAATTTAATCCTTGGGCATTATTCCTTCCCCCAGAGCACTTTTAAATCAGTTTGTAATGTGACTCAAGCTTTCTTAACATCTTGAAAAGAAAAATTGGTTTCATTCCTACTGTGTTCATCATATACTTCTTTATTTCAGCTTTTGTTCTTTCCCCCAAAGCAACTAACATCGCCTCCTTATAGTTCAAGGAAATATCCCAGCTTCAGAGGGATTAGGAAATAGCTTTGACTTCCTCTATACAGTGTACAGCATAAATGTAATCTATTTGGCGCAGTCCATTTGTTTTGAACCTGCTCTCTAGAATTCCCACTACTTTATATTGCCTTATGTAGACATTTTATTAATTATATCTTCTGACTCAGTCCTTTAGGCCAAAATCAGAGATAATATGTCATCTTGAAATGCTCTTTTTTTTGGTGTATACATTTGTAATGCTGATGTCTCAATGACTTCATTCACATTTCCCTTCCCCAAACTCGTCTCTTTAAATACAATTTTTTTTAAAACATATCAGCCAAAGGGCTCTGTTTTCTCTCTTTGACAGTTGAAGGGATCACTAAGTTAGTTCCAGTGTGAAAAAAAATGAAACATAAAGCTCTATGAAACCTCTACTGGTTGTACATTTCATATGTTCCCTGATTAATTTTTCTTCTTTTCCTCTCATATTTTTATAAGCAAAACTTTAAGCGTCAATAATCTATTAATTACATTGTAACTTTTATTATGCTAAAAGTATCATGACTTATATTATGTGTTCTGTATTGTAGTTGCAATGGATGAGTGCCTAAGAATTTCTGCATTTTTTCCTACTTGTCTTCCTTTTTATTTCTCTTCGTATTTCTTTTTTTTTCCTTTCATTTTTTATTTTTGTCCCACCTGGCAGCGCTCAGGGGTTAATCCTGGCTCTGCTCTCAAAAATTGCTCCTGGCAAGCTGGGGGATCATATCGGGGATCATATGGGATGCTGGGATTCAAACCTCTATCTGCCCTGGATGGGATACATACAAGGCAAACGCCCCAGCGCTGTGCTCTATCTTTGATCCTCTATTCTTCTTTTCATGTTTCTCTCT
>PVKC010009886.1:14925-26399 GCA_004027635.1 Crocidura indochinensis | reverse complement strand
ATTTCGGGGCCGGGTGGTGGCGCTGGAGGTAAGGTGCCTGCCTTGCCTGCGCTAACCTAGGACGGACCGCGGTTCGAACCCCCAGTTTCCCATATGGTCCCCCAAGCCAGTAGCAACTTCTGAGCGCATAGCCAGGAGTAACCCCTGAGCGTCACTGGGTGTGGCCCAAAAACCAAAAACAAAAAAGAAAAAAAAAAGATGTTTGTTAAGATTTGCTGGAACGTTGCACTGGTGATGGGTGGTGTTCTTTACATGACTGAAACCCAAACACAATCATGTATGTAATCAAGGTGTCTAAATAAAATATTTTAAAAAAAGAAAGAATAACAACTTGAAATAATCTATTAAAAAAAAAAAAGATTTGCTGTTCTGAGAATCCTTGAAGCACCATGCAGGTATTTTGTTGTTGTTGTTGTTGTTGGCGGTGTTGGTGGTGGTTTTTTTCTCAGAGTCCCACTGGGTGCTCCCCCAGTCCTGCAGCCCCATATCAACCTCTGTTTGAGTGTTTGGTCTGCTTTCCTATCTGTGACTGCTGGACTTCTTGTCTAGGCAGCAAAGGGCTCTGACTTGACTCTCTGTCTGTTCTGTCAGCACCGGATTAGCCACCTGTGTTGAGAAATGCAGGGACTCACTTAAACTTGGACTGATAAACAGATCTAGGATATTTGAACTAAGTGGTTGATTTCTGTTGCTTTTAAGGTAATTTTATGTATAAAGAGAGTGGGGGGATAATATCCAAGAGCATGCTCACCAGGTCTAGAGACCCTGCTTTTGATTCTCCACCAAGTTGGTCAGTGGTTCAATTCAAGGACCTGAGAATGGAGTATTCCTGAGTTGTGAGATTTGGGAATTTTCTGGGCCATCTAGGTATTCTGAGAGGCCTACAGGGCTATACTGGGCTATGCTTAATGCTTGGGAAAACAGGAACCAAACCTTGTCCCGAATGTACCCTAATCATTGCACTGTTTCCTGGGCTCTGCTTGTCAAGCTCTCCTTCACAATATTTAAACGGTTTTTTCAATATTCTAATAAAAACAATTTTAACAAATTTTTGAATAATGGCAAAAATTACTAATCCAATCTATTTCTTATATTCATTTAGGAAATATTTTCAATTGCCTTTATCCTATTTTATTTGTTCTCACATTTTGGGGGAGAGAGGGTTTGGGCCATATCCTATGGTGATCTGGGTTTATTCCTGGCAATGTAGTCAGGGATCACTCCTATCAGAGGACCAGATAGGACTCTAGGGATTGACCCCTGGTCAACCTTATGCAAGGCAAGTGCCTTACCAGTTGCACTGCCTCTCTAGCCATAATCCTTTTAGGATTATGTATAAAATGAACATTATCTTAGCTATATAAATGGAAATTCTGAGGTGGTTTTTCAGAACCCAGGTTCTTTGATGAAGCCAGGATTCTTTTTCCTAGGCAAAGTTTACTGGGAAAATTTGTGCCTAGTACCTAAGAGAATTAGAGTCCCCCAATCCATGGCCATGTTGTTACAGTTTGCTGTTCCCAGTTTCAAAGATTGGTATCCAGTATTCCAGGTATTGTTTGGGTATAGAGCTCAACAGTACTTGTTCTAAACTAGGAATGGGAGGGGCAGCTTATATGGCCAACTTGGAAGGTCAGATAGCAGAGAGGTGACTTAATATTGTTATTATAGTGGCTGAAATTTCTTTCTGCCTTGTTGAGTGTTGAGAGAGAGAGAGAGAGAGAGAGAGAGAGAGAGAGAGAATAGTTTGTAAATTAAAGTCTGAGTAGCTTGCCTTGCTAAACTTGTCAGCTCTGCAGTACTGTTTACTGTCAGGAATTGATAGATTTGGCTTCTTGATTTTTGTGAGGGGCTAAGATCAGTCCTTATTTTATTATGGACTGTGTAAGACCAATGATAGACTTTTTTCAGATTTTGTCCTATGGAATTGATATGATAAATTAAGTTTCTAGTCTGTGTGTGATATTTTTTCCATTGATTTAATATCACCCTAAACCAAACTATTCAGAACTAATTGATAGCAGACATCGGTGTTCTTTGGTTTCCTACCTTGGTACACCTACCAGATATATCATTGCCTCTTTCCATATCATTACAGATGTTGAGACATATGTCTATTTCTCATACATGTGTATTTATATTTTCAGTGAGTATATCATTTAAATTTTATTAACTTGGAGATATTAAAATCCTGGGAGAAAATTGCTTATGAAACATACTGCAATCTTATATAGAAAACATAAATTTTGTTACTCATACATAGTTTGTGCCACACCTACACAAATATCTGATTTGTGATTGATTTACTTCCCTAACTCCACTATTATTTTCAACAATAAATTGACTTTATCTGTCATTCCTTTTAGGGTAGAAGAATAGCTACAATAAATTTATCTACTGTTCATAATTATTAACAATACATTCAAGAATGTAGGGGCAGATTTTTGCTTTCTTGTTTTTTCCCCCTGAATAACCATTTTAATCCATCTGGGCCACCAAAAAAGATGCTTTTTAAAATTGGTGGTTTTCTTCAGGTTAAGGAACAACATTCTAGAACGCTCTAAAACTTTTCTACAAAGAAAACACATCAATTCCACTATGAAGTATAAGATGGTCTAAGTGTTTCACTCTCACAGGGATCTATTGAATATAAAAAAATACGGGGACATTTCAGAGCATAGGAAGGTCAAAGTTTTCTGAACTGATTCTGAAATGATTTTATTTCATAATAAAAACAAATAAAAAAGAAAAAGTAAAAGTTTCATTTCAGTTAACTTTAAATGGCAATTTATTTTTTTTTGTATTGGTATTGGATTAATAAATGACTTTTGAGGGTCATAAAATAGAAGGAGGCAAAATAAGTCAGTTGTCATAATAAGCTGCTTACAAAGGAAATAAATTAAAACCCATATAGGTGGAGGAAACACTTACATAACCAATTGAGATTTGAATGATCTCATGATAAAGGTCCCAGGCAGCCCACAAACACACCACAAAGGAATAACTAACACCAGTACTTGTGAGTAGCAACGGTTTTCTTAAAAGAAAACAAATTTCTGTTCAGGGTATTTGAACCACTCCAAAGGATTTAATGACTTGCAGAGGTCTGTAGGTCAGTAATATCTGCTCTGAAATGAAATGCTTCTTCCTTGATTCTGAATGAACTAACCCTTAACCCCATAACCCCCATGCCTTAAACAAAAACAATTTCTATTTCGAACAGAGTACAGCCTAAGCAAGCTCTTTGTGTTTATTTCAGCATACGGAACTCATTACAGTTTTTTTTCTTACCTTTTAGTCAGCAAAAGAAAGATAAAAGAAAGGAAAAAAATATAGGAAGAAGCTCAAGAAATACTCTATTTTGGGAGATTTGAGACATTGGTGGTGGGAATGTTGCTTTCTTGTGAAGGGGGTGTTCTTTACATGACTGACACCCAACTACGATCATATTTGTAATCAAGGTGTTTCAATAAAGATATTAATAAAAAAAAGAAATACTCTATTTTGTATTTGAAAAACTAATGGTACTATCTGGTTCATGTGAACCTCAGTGGAAAATCGGACCCCTTTCCAAAGTGGAGCATCTTAGTTTTTAGGATTCTGGCGGTTCAGTCTCTGGATCTTCTGAATAAAATGAAAGGTGATCAATTTAACTGAAGCAAGGCTGTCTCAATTGTGAGTCAGCCCACAGTGTCAGTTACCAAAGCTTCATAGAGAGGAATGTTCCTCTATCGATCCTTATTTGCAGGTTTGTAATTTGGTTTGAAAAATTTCTTAAGGGACGTAGTAAAAGGATTAGGTACCATCAGAAATGAAGCTGATGCTAAGAGAGACACATATGGGTGGAAGAATTCTGGTAAATTCTGAAGAGAGCAGAGACAGACCTGATACGAAGGAAGAGAGAACAGCATGGTAAGAGTGAAAGGTTGGCGACCTCATACTCTGTATCCTACAGACATTTTTTTTTTTTTCACAAATGAGATAGAGGGGGAAGTAACAAAGAAATACAAGCAGGGGGGGTGAAATAATGCCTTCTCCCCAATGTTACCTGCGAGTAGACGAGGTTTTGCCAGTGTTGTGCTGTAAGGTCGCTCCCACCTGGAAACTTTGCCAGGCTGGCTTGAAGCAGGGCCGAGTTCCTCACTAAAGACTTCACATCAAGCTGTAGGAATTTGTCAGGATGGTTGTTGTTTGGCAAAACAGAGAGATCCATGTCTCCCTTAGACTACAGTGGAAAACAAAGGCCACTGAGGTTGGCTCCTGTCAGACACATCCTTTATTAATGAGCCTGAGGATGGTCCCACAGCTACCTGACACCCACTCTCTCAGTGGTGGGGGACACTCTGGAAAGAACACACCTGCTCAGTAACCAGACAGCACCCTGCTTGTACCATCCATAGTTTTACTAAAGGTGCTTGAATGGGCTTGTTAAATTTAGGAGTATTCCAAAATTACATATGTATTGCTCTTAAATTTATTCAAAGTCAGAAATAATAGTTTCCTCCTGCACTCTGGAGAACCCCCATGTTCTCCTGGGAATTAGTATCTTCCCTCAACATATCTTTCTTCACCAAAAATAAGAAGAAAAAGAAAAATGTAACATATTGAGGGAACTTTTCCAGCTCTAGGTTCACACGGAAAATGCCAGTGTCATAAGTATCCAGCATGTGACATGCATGAAAATTGCCTGCAGACACATAACTTAATTTTTCTTTGATAACCTTGCTGAGCTCACATGGCTGACTGAGCTCACTTAATCTCACACGTGATGCATAGGATCTGGTTTCTCCTACCGCTTTGACTCCCAGAGTCTCAGGCTTCAGTAAAACTCAACCATGCTTAGGCTATCAACCTCCTCCTGGGCAAGATAACACTTGATGTTATGCTTTGCTATAATAATACTGCCTGGGTCCATTCTCTAATTCTTTTTTTTTTTAATGGATTCTCTAATTCTTAGCTGAAGCTTCAACTGCTATGGTGGGTTTGGGTTTTCACACAGGCATTTTGGAGCTTAAAGGCTCTCTAGCTGCTGGGTTGGGTTTATATGCTGTCCTAAATGAACTCATCTGCACTGCAAAGAGGCAATGAGGGAGGCCAAAAGATGTTCGAGCCAGAAATGATGCTGACTAATGGAGATAAGTTCCCTCCACCTGTCACTCAGCCATAGGCAAGACATGCTTGTCACTGGGAAAGAATGGAGTTCTCACTTTGAATGCAAAAGAGAGAAAAGAAACCTTCCCAACTGGGAAAAGGTGAAGGATAGAGTCGTCAGCAGTTTTTGAAAGACCTAGTTTTTGTTTATTTGTTTGTTTTTTATCATTATTAAGCCATCTGATTCAACAGCATGGTTTGCCTTCTGTGAGTAAGGGTTTCATGTGGCATGCATCAGCATTACATTTCAGAAGAAGGTCACAGATCAGCAGCTAGAATGTTCCCTCATCAAGAAATACTCTAGAGAATACTTGCCTTTTTAATAGCAACAAGCATGAGTGTTACAGAAAAAAAATATATGCTATATTTGTAGTTATAAAACTGTATTTAATAGTTACCGTTTCTGTTGCATTTTCTGGACCTAATCTCTTAATATTTGAAACATATTTGGGTTGTTTTATTAATACATTAACCGAAGAAGGTTAGAGATCTCTCATAATGATAGTTCATAATAAAGCAACTTTACAATAAAAGTATTTTAAGAGTCAAATGTATAATGTGCATGTGTGTGCTTAGTACTTTCTAGATTTTTATGGCTACACACAGAAAAATTTGTTCTAAGAACAAATATTTCTCAGACTGTTAGCTTTTTTAAAAGATTCTTTGGGGAATTACACACATCTTCAGGAAGAACCGTTCTTCTCTTTGGCTCTCCTTATTGGCAAGTGGAGATAGAGAACCTAGATCCAAATATTTTTGATTAGACCTTTTCCCTTAGCCAAAGTATGAAGTACAAGAAATGAGCCTTCAATTTTCTTCAGGCATCTTTATTTTAGATTATTCCTTGAATTCTAGATGAGAAAGTAACGAATGTCTCATTTTATTTATAAATTCAAGCTCTTATTCTCCATCTTTCTGCCATCCTTTGTCAACCCCTAACCCAAAACCTTCAGTTCTCATTTCTTACTCCTCTTTTTAAAGGGAGCCTACCTGACTAACAGTCAATAAAGCAAGTTTTCTTTTCCTCTTCCAAATGACTATCCCTCTCCCTTTGTTTCCCTCTCCCCACATAAACCTTTACTTTTGCCAGGTCTTCTGCCATTTTTGTTCTTTTTTTTTTCATCTGAAAAGTTAGCACCAACATTAAATTTAACATTAGATGTTTCACGTGTAGAGCATAAATTAATAATATCTCTATATTACTCAGTGGTTGCCACCAAATATTTCATATCCATCCATCAATAAGTTCAATACAATTGAACTTTATCCACCTTGCTAACCCCCTTCCCTCTGTTAACCATAAATCTATTCTCTGTATGTTTTTTTTCTGTATGCTTTATTTTGCTTTTTTTGGTTTTCTTTTTATTCTACATATGAGTTAATTAAATAGTATTTATCTTTTGAAATCTTGACTTATTTTATAATACTCTAATTTTTCATCCAAGGAAGCACAATTATTTCATCTTATTTTACAACTAAATAGTATTTAACTACATACATATAGACTACCTATGATTCTTATTCTACTCATATATCAGTGGCACATAGCTGTATCTATATCTTGTATGTTATAAATAATTTTGAGATGGACATAAAGGAACATGTAACTTTTATAGTTAGTTTTCTCATATTTTTGAAGTGTAATTTGAAGTGCAATTGTTGGCTTATATGATTTTTCTATCCTTTATTTTTTAAAGGAATCTGTGTACAATTTCTCATACTGGTTCTACTGCATTTCATTACCACCAACAATGTCTGAGAATTTGCCTTTTTCACAACCTTGTCAAAATCTGTGCTTTGTATTTTTTTTTAATAAAAGTCATTTTAGGGCTTTGGAAGCAGGTCATGTCTCTTGGTGAAGTTAGCACATTTATAGATGGTGCATCGATAAATACCTCTGGGAATTTTGTGATTGATTCTTTTGTAGATCTTACTGTTCTTATTTTGTGGTTTAATAGATTTCTTCTGTGTTTAGACTTTTTTCCACAGTGTCCTGTTTTTCTATAGTAGAGGTTTTTATTTTGAAATTTCTATAAAATTCACACATACTATCTTGTTGTACCTTCTCACTGTCTATATTTTCATTTATTTCACATTTGTCACAGTGAGAAGAACCTCTTACTGGATTTTAATACCATTAATAAAAAAGTGTTTCTTACCTAACTACCTACTTTATTTTTAATTGATATTACTGTTATATATATTTTACTATTCATGAATATTTTGTGTTTACTACACCACTTTTACTGTATATTTGCTCTAATTGAATTGTTTTTCTCCCTGTATATTCTTTTTTTTTTTTGTTTTTTGTTTTTTGTTTTTGGGACACACCCGGTGACGCTCAGGGGTTACTCCTGGCTATTCGCTCAGAAGTCGCTCCTGGCAGGCATGGGGGACCATATGGGGAACCGGGCGATCGAACCGGGGTCCGTCCTAGGTTAGTGCAGGCAAGGCAGGCACCTTACCTCCAGCGCCACCACCCGGCCCCCTTCCTGTATATTCTTATGATCTCTCCAGTAATTTATTTTTTAGGCCACATTCAACAGTTCTCAATGTCTACTGCTGATTGTGCTCAGGGATCACTCCAGGTGGTACTAGGGACTGAACTGTGATTGGCCATTTGCAAGGCAAGTGCCTTAACCCCTATGCTACTCATCTGGCACTTATTATTGCTTTATAGATGATTTATATTTGGTAAAAAATAGATTAACTTTTATTTGCAAAGTTATTTTTCCTTCAATTCTGAAACAATCATTATTATTAATGTAATATCAATGATTACATTAATTAATTAATTAATATGTATTAAATGTAAGATTAATTACATGTAATTAATTATATGTAAGATTTTCCTTCCAGCAATTTTACTGTATAATTATATTCCCCTCTGACCTTCAAAATTGCTACTCAAAGATTTTTCAGGGTTAAGGCATTTCCTTTATAGACAACACGTTTTCTCTCATTTTTGGTACGGTATCTGTATTGTTTGTCCTCATGATGTGTTTGGGTCAAGGTCTTTTTGAATTTATTTTGTTTGGAACTTTGTGTACTTCCTAGATATTTTTTGTCTTCTCAAATTGGGGATACTTTTAGCTGTTATTCTTCAGATAGATTTTTTTTTATTCTTTTGCACTACTATAATTGAATGGTGTTTATTTTGATGTCTGTCAATTAAAAATATTTTAGGGGCTTCCCATGCAATACTTAGGGAGCACAGGACCACTTCTGGTGATAACGGGTTCAATACTAGGATCTGGAGCTGTGGTGCTGCCTAGTCTCTGCAGAAACTACCAGGGCTATCCCAATGATGTTTAGAGGCAACCAGGATTGCACCCAGAAATGTTTGAGAAACCTCTTCTTGGCCCCAAGATAAATTATATTTTGCTATTTGTTTTTGTACTTACTGTTATGTTTCTATCATTTTCACTACTTTATCTTTTAGCTTGGCAGTCCTTTTCTCAGCTTTATCAAGACTGAATTTAAAGTTCTAACATTTTTCAGTTCAGCTATCTTATTCTTCAGATTTTTCAAAATCCTTTTGGGAACTTTCTATCTTCTGATTTCTAGTAAAAGAACTCACATAGCTCATTTGTTCTTTAAGTTTAATGACCCTCTTCGTATTTTTTGCTTTTTTTTTTAACCCTGTACATCATCACTGCATATGGAAATTCTCCATAATATGTTAAATCATGAAATGTCCACCTGACTTCCATACTGACATGAACTTCTGGTCCAATTCCACCTCCCTGCCTCCAGACCTCACCATCAGTATGACCACCACATGCATATTACTACCTCTGTGTTGTCATAGTATGGATTCCCATATAAATAAACCCCACATAAAGATTTGGGCGTAATGACTATCTGACATCTTTAGTTTAATCATGTAGATTACCCTTGTTCATTTCATTAAGGTATTTTTCTCCAGTTATTTTGAGCTATGCTGCTGTAGTTACTTGACTCCCCATGTTTCTACATTAGTGCAGCTTCCTGAGTGTCGGGTGCAACTAGTGGTGCCAGAAATACAGGCCATATGGCCAAACTGCCAGTCCATATTCCTTCCTTCTTATAGAAACTGTTTGAGCCTGGAGCAGGAGCTCTAGCTGTGGACAATTGTAGTGAGTGGTTCATTTCCAATACTTCAGTGAATTTAGGGGCTGATGAAACCTGGTTGTTTAGCTGTGTTTGAGTTTGGAAAATGAGTTTAGCATGAGCGACAGTAACTTCAGCTTGGGCTGTTTACACTGGTCAAGCTCAACGTTTTTCCGTTTTATTACTTCTACACAGGTATGTCTTGCTTGCCAGCCTTATATAAATGTAAAATATAAAAATGTAAAATTTTTCTCAACCCCCATGATATCTTCTCAGAGGATTCTAACTGATCCCTATTCCACCAGCAGTATTCCAGGAGCAGTAAATAAATATTATTCCACACTCCTACACTTTTCAAATTATTGTATTTGCTCTAGTTTCCAGGGCTAGCAGGCCTGTAAGCAGGCTTTTTCTTTGTAAGGACTTTCTTCATTCTCCAAAACCCTTTGATTCACTGGATGTAAGCCCTATTGGTATTCACACCCAGAAGTTTGAGAAAAGACTGATCTGTCCAGTGCCTGGTGGTTGGGCACCTGATGTAATTCCTAGAGAACTCAGTGACAAGCTATAGTTTGTAAAATGCCCCCTTTCTGAAAATTACAGTATTAGGGATAGTTTTACTTGTAAGATGATTCTTCTGAGGTCAGAGTAATAGTAAAAGGTGTAGGCTGCTTGTCTTGCATGTGGCTGTTTGAGGTTCAATCCTCAGCATCCAAAATAGCTCCCTGACCACTGCCAAGAGTAATTTCCAAAAGCAGAAACAGGAGTTACCTTTGAGCACTGGATTTGTGTGGCACAAAAAGAAACCAAAACAAAATAAACAGAAGGTCAATATCTCTAACTCTCTATTTTCTCTTTTAAAAAAATAACACCTGTATTTTATTAATGCACCATGATTTACAAGTTATTTATAGTTGAGTTTTAGATAGTCAGTATTCCAGCACTAACCTCACCACTCCCTCCATCCAATTTTCCTAGGTTCCTTTCTATCCCTCCCTTCCCAGCTTGCCTCTTGACAGGTACCTTTATAACTGGTTGTTAAAAGTTTAGGACTCATGACTTCAATCGTTGACTCCATGGTTTGGATATTTTGCTCTTTCTTTAATACCACAGATGTACCTGAGTCCTTTGACTCCAGCTGAGGATAATCTAACAACTGTTTCTTGATGAGGATGAGACCTAGAGCTTAGTAGTTCTTTTTTGTTACTACATGTTGGTGTTCAGTTTGTGTTTTCATGACAAGAAGGTAGCTTACTAGCTTGCTGTGCTGCGGTTTTCCCCCAGTTTCTTCATCTCTGGCTATTGATAATAATAGCATAATAATATAATAATATTATGTTATATATTATACTACATATAGTATATAATATATTATAGATCATGCAATATGTATTATATACAATATAATTATATCATATATTATTAATATATAATATAATATTACATAATATATTATTATGCTATTATTATCCTATTATTATTACCCTAATAATCCTTAATGGACTAACATTAAAACTTTACATCAGATTTTTGCAGGTTTTCTCTAGTAGGTGTGATATTTCCATTTAAAGTCTCAGATATACTCTCATATAATTCCCCCATATGGAAGATCTATATTTCTTGAATTATGAAACTTGACGAAATAGAATTCAATATAGGTTACTAAGAAAAATTGATGATTAATTTTTTCTCTTCCTCTTGTCTATATTTCTACTCCTTTATTCCCACCCCTCCTTTAGTCTCCCTACGATTTTTAAAAAAATAATTAACCTAAATATTTGAAGTATTTTCAGCTAAAAATGCCATATAATGGCAAGATAAGTAGCTAAAGTTCATTGCCTTATCTGAGTTTGAAAATTATTTGATACAAAACTAGATGATTAGATTATAAGTTACGTGCAGCCATTATAAAACAATTCCAGAATTGGTAAACTGAGCAAAGGAGGCAATAAAGGAACCTGTCAGATAATTTGGAATCAGAGTAGTTCTCTTACCTTCAACTAAACTGATTTTACCTGTTACTGAATCTATAGGAGCGGTAATTTCCTTAGTGATAAAGTGAAGATATTAGTAGCACTTTACAGGGTTGCCAAGACTTAACATATATGGTGATTCACAAAATTCTCAGCCTATATTGTTTTTAAAAGAGCTGTTGCGGGGGCCGGGCGGTGGCACTGGAGGTAAGGTGCCTGCCTTGCCTGCGCTAACCTAGGACGGATCCCGGTTCGATCTCC
>PVKC010009886.1:0-14825 GCA_004027635.1 Crocidura indochinensis | reverse complement strand
GGAAGCTCTGACATTAATCTGAAAGTATCATTGTTTTTCAGATGCACTGAGAGGCCTAGGAACTTGATACTATTCAGACCATCTTTGTTCTCTTGAGCTCTACATATATATTTGGTTTTTGGGTCACACCCAGCAGCAGTCAGAAATCTGGCTCTACACTCAGAAATCACCCCTGGCAGGCTCTGGGGACCATATGGAATGCCGGGATTCAGACCACCATCCTTCTACATGTAAGGCAAATGCCCTACCTCCATGCCATCTCGCAGAACACCCCCTACATCAATATTTTTTTTACCTTTTGTTGGTCTTGCTGTCAAGCAATAAACTTGTGCCCACTATACTGTAGGTCTATGATGAGGGGCTGGTGGGGAAGATCTACAGATATAGTGGCATCTCATAAATATCTTTAAAAGCTGTCCCTTCATTGTCAAACTTATCTGGATGGAAGAGGTCTTTACTGTTTATTCAAGAGCTGTGCTAATCTCTACAAATTTCTACACTTTTTGTTTTTGGAGACAACTGGCTTTTTGCTGTGTCTATGTGTCTTGACCCTACATTGCTATGTGCTGTGAGTTAGCCATCATAAATTGAGTGGTATCTAATCTAACATACCTATTGATAAAGGACCAGGGAAAAGCAGTAACCCATTACCACATGTGAAATTATCTTGGACACAGTCTGAATAAATAAATGGCTATAAATGCCAAGGTCCTTGTTATTTTGACTATATTATATACTTTTATCAGTTCTATGATACCTCAGATATCATAGAACATTTCATTTCTAATGGTAAATGGACTGAAATAGACATTTGTGCTTTGTTTGCAGTGGGTCTTCAGAATATATACTAGCACCACCAGAAAAAGATTATTGTAGTTCCACAATCCCTATAAACGAGTCCAGGAATGAGAGTAATAAAGAGTGTATTCAGCTGTGCATCATTTTACTACAGGTATAAATATTTGCTAATTCACAGGTTGTGGCTAATGGTTTGACTGGGTTGTAGAGGCAAGGAAGAAGTGTGATTTGAAACATGTTCTGAAAGACATTCTGTTAATGTTGTTATGTTCTTTGCCACTCCTGCAGCACT
The DNA here is from genome assembly GCA_004027635.1 of Crocidura indochinensis. NCBI lineage: Eukaryota > Metazoa > Chordata > Mammalia > Eulipotyphla > Soricidae > Crocidura > Crocidura indochinensis. Next base: position 13,735 of record PVKC010009886.1, on the reverse strand, counting down.
AGGTTAACCAAACTAGGACTCCCAGAATCAAAGTATTTGTTCCACCCCCTTTGAAATGACTCTCTGCCCAATAGAAACTTTCTGGAACAAATGTGTTTGGATACATCTCCTTGAATAATGGACATATTTATATTCTATTTGATTACTCATTATACCCTCAGGAGAATGGTCTCAGCCATCTGGTGGACAAGATGAGCTGTTCTTTGTGTTTCTGCCAGTTTCTCCATCATCCACCTTTGTCTTTGTCCAGTGGTTTCAGAAATAACAAATAAAGGTACCAAAAAATGAAAATATGCACAGGCTCAATAAACATGGCTTTCCCTTCTCAAAGTTTATCCTGTTACATTAAATTCTGAGGGTTCAATTTAGCAGTAGGACAGAAAATAATATGTTTCCAATATAGTTCCATTCCGTGGGAAGAGCAGGTTATCATCTGATTGCTATAGATTATCTTAGGTTAAAACAATGGTTTGTTTTCATAGAAATAAACAGTCATTTATTTGGAATAAGGATTTTCCCACAAAGTTTCTGCCAAACCCCTTTAGTGAGTTTAACAAATACCTCATTCAGCACTGAAGTATTGTGTACAATATCGTGTCTGCTCAGGGTAATTGTTACAGCAAATAAGTGACGACTGTGGGCTCCACTTACTGCAAATCTGTATTATCATTTCCTCAAAAGTGCCTCAAAGTATAAATCAAAAAAGAGTGGTGCAATGTCTGCCTCCAACCCCCCTTTTTTAAAATCAATATGAATATTGAGGTCTTTAACCAGCTGGGTGAAAATACTGTGGTGGTATATAGGTATACTCTCTTAAAATGTTTTCTGTGGTCTTTAATCATAGATCAATATATGGTGCTTTTTAAAATATAATTCATGGATTCAAAAACTAAGGGATGAAATTGAGAGTGCCTTTGGTTTATTTTTCCCCTTCTGGATCTCTTATCTTACATAAGGTATATTGATATTGGTTAACATTTTTTTTTCTCTCTGGAATTAAATAAAATGTCACACAGAGGGAGCCGGGAGGTGGCGCAGGAGGTAAGGTGCCTGCTGCCTTGCCTAGGACGGGCCACGGTTCAATCCCCTGGTTCCCATATGGTCCCCCGTGCCTGCCAGGAGCGACTTCTGAGCGCGTAGCCAGTAGTAACCCCTGAGCGTCACTGGGTGTGGCCCAAAACCAAAAAAAAAAAAATGTCACACAGAGTAAGGAAAAGTTTAGTAATAAAAATGTCCCCATATTAAAAGAAATTGTAAAATGAAGGTAAAAAACATTCATGGCATAAGTATCAAGAGCTATATGCATTTGGAGTTTTTATTCTCCTTGCACCCTCTCCAATCAGCCTGACACTTTCAGGGCAGAGGATCTGGACTTAGAGCAAAGACCTGTATTACCTATAGCAATTACAGTTGCCAGAAAAACAGTATTTTCTTGTACTAGTTTTCTGAACCTCAATTTCCAGAGGGAAGGATCCCACAGAGATCCTTGGACATATAGTTTATACATTACAGAAGAGGGCCCCCAAGCTTAGGTAATTTAAAACTTTTATAATGAGAAGCCAACATCTCTGTCTTTTGCAGTAGATACATTCACTGTATATTCCAGTTCTTTTTTAAAAATTTTTTTGCTTATTTTTGGGCCACACCTGATGACTCTCAGGGGTTACTCCTGGCTATGTGCTCAGAAATCGCTCCTGGATTGGGAGACCATATGGGACACTGGGGGATCAAACCGCAGTCTGTCCTATGTTGGCTCATGCAAGGCAAACGTCCTACTGCTTGTGCCATCGCACTGGCCCCTCCAATTCTTTTCATTATAAAAATTAAGAGATATTTAGAATGAAAGACAGTACCAACATGTGGTAAAAATGTGAGATGAGGAAGAATTGCTCCCCCTAAAAATTTCACAGTTTATTCAAAAAATCTGAGAAATCACGTGAACATGTAAAATTTTTTTCTCACAGAAAAAATTTCAAGCTGTTTTTTTTTATTTAATGTTTTACAGAATTGCAAAACTTTTTTTATTTTTGAAATGAAAAACACAATTAAACTAACACAATATCTTAAGCTATCCTCCACTCCTTGGTTCTAAGGGAAAGGCTAATATTTAGTAATTATTTTTTTATGATTTGTGAAGCTAAGTACTATACTCTGATAAATTTGCTAAAAAATACTATGAGATGAGTGAACCAATACCTCCTTTTATCAAATTATTAAAAAAAAACTAAATTCTAATAACAGCATGTTAAAACAATACACATTTTTGTAGGCTGTTATTTCTATAAGTTTTTCTACACTATATCAACAGTGCAATGGTGATTCAGTGTAATTCATTACAGTGTCTCATTGTTACAATACTTGTGTTCAAGTATATGTTCATAAACATGATCAAAGTCTCTATTTGGACTTTTTCCATGATTAAAATAAGGTTATCATTACAGTAGAATTTTTCCTACATATTTCTCTAAATCTGACCCAAATTCATATTATATTCTCTAAAAGATCTGCTCAACACTATGAGGTTTGTTATGTTTACACATATCCTGCAGATTTCAGCAGAAAATGGGCTGATTCTGCATTTGAACACCAACATTTTTTTCTCTCTCCATACAAGAATCAAACTATTATCTAAATCAATATTTATTCTCAGCAAAACAAAGGTATTAGTGGAGAGATTAGCACCTCAGAGACAGCCCTATCTAAAATAGATTTAAACCTAATGATCTTGTATTTTAAAAAAAAAGTCTTCATTCTGGAAACTTGATCCAACTTATTCCTATAGAATTCTGTGTGAAGCCATATAGAGTAAATAAAAATTTTGTATGATCCAAACATATACTGGATGCTTGAAAGGTAAAAAATAATAAATTAATTTGATTAAATTACATGTAACCTGATAATATTTGTTCTGAAGAACTTTCTAGTGTGTGTGTTTATAAATAATGGAATTACAAAGAGCTGTGAGCCAGCTGACCTCCTAATGGTCAACTCTTCTGTTGTAGCTTTTGGGCATAGAAGTCCCTGCACGTCTCACAGCAGCGTTGATACCACCTCATGTCTTGACAGAGGTTCTTCTCCCGGATCACCCGGCAGTAAACAGGCCACTGATCTCCCAGGCACTTGAAAGTCAGAGCAGCTGTGAAGCATAACATAGGAAACTCAATATAGGTAGACAGGCTGGGTATGGTCTCAGACTCATTTATCTTACCTTCTGCTACTCAGACAATCAACGATACAATCAAAAACTACAACAAAAGCAGTCAGAGAATACTGTTCTAAAGAAGAGTCACATTAGACATTAAAGATAGAGACCCCTATATAAAGGAGCTGTAATGCAATAGTTTCTCAAGTTTGTTTTTATTTCTTTTGGGACAATTTAGTTGAAAATTAAAACAAATGTTGAAGGTGGTCATTTGCTCTACCGTTATGAGGATAAATGGCAATTTTGTGGATGGAAAGTAATGTAAAGAAATAGCAAAACAAGACATTGGTCTACTTATGAGACATTTCTCATTTGATAATCAGCATTTATGTCTAAGTGGGATTTCTGAGATTAGTCATTTCAGGCAATTTTAAAATTAAAACATCCTCATAAGTCAAATTTATGAGCAAGTCTTTGAAATGGGAATGCTGTTTACGACACTTGGTCATGACACTTGGCTTAGATTTTCAGAAGGAATAGTATATTTTGAAATTATAAAAAAAGACTCAGTCCTGCTACAAATTTTTCTTTAACCATTATTCTAATAGGATTCATCATTTAACTCTAAACCCCTTAACTGTTTTAGCCACTCTTTTATGTTTGGGATAGATCTGTAGAAATAATAAACAAAGAAAAACCTAATGCCACAAAATTCTTCTTTTAATCCATTGTTTTCTGTTACATGAGATTTCAAGAAAGATTCTAAAAAGTTTTTGGATGAAGAAATTATGTTGTTTTTAAATACATTGATTTGGTACATCTGCTCAAATATTGCTTAATATTTTGCTTAACTAGTCTTAATTCTACTGAACAGATTATTTCTTAGAAATGCTAATCATTTGGCTGGAAAATGAATTTCATCTTTTCATGCTGAACTAAAAATTTTCATTTGCTTTAATCATATGCCTAGAAAAACATCGCTATTTATCTTGCATTTAGGCAACATTATTTTGAGTGATTAAATTACATACACCTCTAGATGTTTTATGCACAGTTTAAAACAGAGGGTGTAAAATATAAACCAACCCAATGTCAGCCAGGTAACTGAGTTGTTAAAAGTTATTAGTTGTTGCTGAAATAAAGGCAAGTTCATTTATGAACATCGATAATGCGATTCTAGGCTACAACTTTTTCAAATCTATACTTCTTAATGATGGATTAAACTAACAGAAGTTGAGATGGGAAGATATTTTCAGACAAAATGGTATAAATCAATGATGTCAGAATTTATTTACATTTAATATTATGTCTACAGTTGAGAAAAATGGTAACTTTAGTTCAATGAATCTATGTTTCTCATCTAAAAGTCATTTGTTCTCTGTCTTTCCAATTCATACCCAAATACCACAAGATCATGGAGAGATCAAAGCATATTACAAACTCGTCTTTTTTCAGATGTTACCCGACAGATCTGTTAAGGTAATAATAATAAAACTGAAAAAATAAAGTGACATGCAAAGTAAAAGAAACCTAGAATATTTTCTCCACTCAAAACAATCCCCTTTGGATCTGCTTACCCAGCCTGGGGGATGTTATTGTATTGACATTAATCTTCTCATTGCAGGGCTGAAGGTGGCATGGTCTGTAGGCAGCGGGTTTTTCTGAAGAAAAGCATTCATTTCCATGTCTTCCCGTGATCTTATGCATGCACTGAATAACACGGGACTGCATTCCTTTGCCACAGGTGATTGAGCACTAGAAGAGACAAAGATTTATTTAAAATCTTTCTTGATGCTTCCCCCCCCCTAATTTATATGTTACTATCTCTGCATTACTGAGAATTGACCATGAGCATAACGGCTAAAGCTGACATAGGTCCTGAGTCAGGAACATGGTCAGAATGCTGTGCAGAACCTCAATGAACTGAGGATGCAGGAGACTAAAAGAAAAAAAGGGGGGGGGAATGTGGAGTATGATTTCAAGAAAAGGCAAATGAAATACACTCATAATGCACTTGAGTAGATGTCTTTTAAAATTCTATATTTAGTTTGCAACAAATTCATGTGTTCAATCATAAAGCTGAGATATTGTTACCATCTATTGGTTTTCTCATGGTCTTAAAATGTTTATCCCAATATCATGATAAATTTTAGCTGAAATGACTTCTCAACTAAATCTGTTACTGAGATAATTTACTGCAGAACTTTGAACATCCAATTATATGGTAACTGAAAATATTCAGTAATATTTTTGTGATTTTTTCAAATAAAATAACTTTCTTTTACATGGATTTACTAAAATTTAGCTAAATAAATGCAGCTAGTCCTTATTGTAAGTATTTTTTGTTTGTTTTTTTTTTTTTTGCAAAAAAAATGATGTCTTTAGGAAAGTGTCAGAAGTCCATTTACCTTACCAGTTGAATTTGTGACTCGTAATTTGATGTCAACTTGATTGTGAAAATATAGCTATTTCATTCAGTGTGCTTGTGGTAATGATCATTTATTTCCAGGTCATAGTAATTCCCATACAGGAAAGGTTATATTTGACAAAAAGAGTTCTAAAGATTTTAGAAGTATTTAAAGACATGAGATGAACATTCTCACAAAAATTGGCAAATGCTTTCTGATTGGCAGCCCTTTTAGGTATACTGACTTTTTCAGGAAGGCAAAGGGTAATGGTATAAAAGAACAGTAACACTGCAGCTGACAGTGTTTGATGAAGGGAATTCAGCACCAAAGATAGAATCCAGGGCTTCCTACAAGAAAGATTTCTCTATAGTTAATTTGAATGGGTTTTTGTCCCCCACATCTATTCAACAAAGTCATTAATATAATTTCTTTGCTTTTAGCTTTTATATCTTTCTTCACTTTTATCTTGGCTTAAATTCTTCTGACTTTTATTTTTATAAGAAAAATTCTAGGGGCCGGAAAGATAGCATGGAGATAGGGTGTTTGTCTTGCTTGCAGAAGGAAGGTGGTTCGAATCCTGGCACCCCAAAATGTCCCCCAAGCCTGCCAGGAGTGATTTCTGAGTGTACAGCCAGGAGTAACCCCTGAGTGCTGCCGGGTGTGACCCAAAAACCAAAAAAAAAAAAAATTCTATACAGACAATACCATATATCTTAAGTCTAGTTCTCTTTTTATTTAAACCCCATATATTAACATAAACATGAATTCTCTCAAAATGTATTTATTTTATGTCATTATTGACTACAAGTTACAATCTAGCATCTCAGAACCTCCTGGGATTTTGGGATTTATCTATCATTTCTTTTTTCTTTTCTTTTTTTTTTACAGGATGATCTTATTTATTTATAGTACAAAGAAACACTGAGTAAAGATACTAAATGTATTCATTGGGTGGATATTGAACTAAATGTAGACCCCAGAGCATAAGAAGTAGTATAAAAAGGAAAAAATCTCGGCCAGATGGATAAATTTGAGAAAGGGAAGTAATGGGGATGCCGGGTTGTGACTTCCTTTATCTGATGATATGGGAGAGGCACAACAACACTGACATAACATCTAAGCTGAAACCACAGATCTCTGCCATGTGCTGCTCAAGGAGCTAAGCATGAGGGAGTATTCGAGCACTGATAATGGAAGCTGAGACAGGTGTAGGATTGGTGTTGAAATACGATGTGCTAAAGCTCAATGATATTTCATAAATTGCTAAACTAAATGACATTTTAATACAGTGATTTAACCTTACCTTCATAATGACAAGTGAACGTAATATTAGCCAGAATGCTAGGAGAAGCTCCCACCATTTTGTTTTTGTTTTTGCTTTTTGGCCACACCCAGTGACTCTCAGGGGTTATTCCTGACTCTGGGGTCAGAAACAACGTGGCATTGTTCTTCCTTTGCATAGGCCCATTAAAATGGGAAATTATATACAAACACTTTCTTATCTAATAGAGATGGAACACACAAATCTTGTAATGCAGTGAGACCTTACACTCTGAACATAAAGACCTGGCTCAAACCTCAGAAGAACTGGCATTATCCATTTACCCCTGAACCAGGGATGCCATCGACAAAACAACCATGGTTGTGTACTACATCACGTGAAAGAAAGCAATCCTCTACCAGGGGAGACCCTACCACTGCTCTGGCATAGACTTATTCAACAGAGACTTCCTTTTAACACCCAGAGGACTTAACAACTACCTGCTTTCAGGACTGAGCACTCTGCATCACTCTCTGATTATTTATGAAATTGGGAGGTGCTCTGCATCATCTTGACTTTGTTGTGGGATATGGACATATTCCAGGATCCTTTTCTATCTTTTCAACCAGGTTTCCAACCTTATATTCTTTTCTTTGTTGTTGTTTATTTGTCTTTTCGGCCACATCCGTTTGATACTCAGGGGTTGATCCTGGCTAAGCACTCAGAAATTGCCCCTGGTTTGGGGGACCATATGGGACACTGGGGGATCAAACCGCGGTCCTTCCTTGGTTAGCACTTGCAAGGCAGACACCTTACCTCTAGTGCCACCTCACCAGCCCCCCAACCTTATATTCTTAAGAATTATTTTTTATCTTACAGATAGAGCAATCATGTTCATGTAATTTTTATTCCCACATCTCTAATTCTGTCCACAGTGTCATTACTCCTTCCAAATATCTTACCTCTTTACAATTTCAAATCTGCGGTCTATATGAAGTGCTCCATAGTTACCCTAACTATCAATGTATGCTAATACAATGTTCATAAATAAAAGCCTTTTATGAGACTGTACCCCCAAAAGCTTCCCATGGTAGTTTTATATAACACCCAGAAAGTGTAGAACTCAGTTCTGCAGTGTTGGTAATCATCAGGGCTATATTCAGTGGCTTTGGGGGCATGTGGTGCTAGGGATCTCACTCAATCACTGTGTGTATGTGTTTTACATCTTGAGCCACATACTTGGGGTAAATATATTTTAACTTGTTAAGTTCTTTCAGTAATTTGTATATCTTGGATATTAACCCTTTATCTGATGGGTATTGGGTGAAGAGTTTCTCCCATGGGTGGCCTTTGTGTCCTAGCCACTATTTCTTTTGAGGTGCAGAAGACTCAATTTAATGTAGTCCAATTTGTTCATCTCTGATTCCACTTGTTTGCACAGTGGTGTTTCCTACTTGAAAATGCCTTTAGTCTGAAAGACATGAAATGCTTTACTTATATTTCCTTCTATATACCTTATAGTTTCAGGTCTGATATCAAAGTCTTTAAATTTTGATTTGGCCTTTACACATGGTGTTAGGTAGGTCTGAGTTCAATTTTTTTTTTAACACGTGGCTAACCAGTTGTTTCAACACCACTTATTGAAGTGGATTTCCTTGCTCCATTTTATATTTCTTGCCCCTTTATCAAAGACTAATTAATTGTATATCTACGTATCTTTATTTGTATAGTCAAGTCTATTCCATTTCATATTCTGTGGGTCTGTCTTCATCCTAGTACCTTGCTGTTTTAGTGATTATTGCTTTGTGGTTAAATTTAAAGTTGGGAAAAGTGATGCCTTCCATCTTTTTTTGTCTAAGTGTTGTTTTAGCTATTTGTAGGCATTTTTTATTCCAAATCCATTTCAGGAGTGTTAACCCACTTATTTGAAGAATGTCATGGATATCCTTAAGAGAGATTGCATTACATCTGTCTAATGCTTTTGGGAGTATTGTCATTCTGATTTATGTTAATTTTCTCAATCCACGAACAGTGCATGTGTCTTTTTTGATGCAGTGATTTGTAGTCTTCATTGTATAGGTCCTTCACCTATTTAAATTGATTCCTAGGCATTTGAATTTCTGTGGTGCTATTGTGAATATTTTTTGTTTTTGGGTCACACCCGGCAGTGCTCAGGGGTTACTCCTGGCTCCATGCTCAGAAATTGCTCCTGGCAGGCACGAGGGACCATATGGGGCACCGGGATTCGAACCAATGACCTTTTGCATGAAAGGCAAATGCCTTACCTCCATGCTATCTCCCGGGCCCCGTGAATATTTTTTAATGTCTATTTCTTTTCTATCATTATTTGCGTATGATAAGGCCATTGATTTTTTGTGTTAAATTTTGTAGCATGCTACTTTACAATTTGAATCTATTGTTGCTAGAATATTTTTGATAGTCTGCAGGAATTTCTAAAATATAGTATCATTTCATTTGCATAGTGAAAGCTTGATTTCTTTATTTCCTTATCTGTATGTCCTTAATATCTTTTTCTTATTTACTTGCTATGGCAAGTACTTCTAGTACTATGCTGATTAGGAGTGGTGAGAGGGGGCAGCCTTACTTATGCCAGATTTTAGAGGAAAGGTTTTAAGTTTTTCTCCATTGAATGAAATATTTGCCATATGATTGTGGTAAATATCTTTGACTATACTGAGAAAAGTTCCTCCATTCCCATATAGTAGAGAGTTTTTATCACGAAGTGGTGTTGAATCTTATCAAATGCTTTCCATGCATTGATTGATAAGATTATGTGGTTTCTATTTTTCCTCTAGCCGATATAATATATTACGTTGTTTGACTTGCGTATGTTAAACCATCCTTGCATATCCGAATTAACTCTAGCTGGTCATGGTATCTAACCTTCTTGATGAGCTGTTGACCCCTATTTGCTATCAGTTTTTTGAGGATATTCGCACCTGTGTCATCAGGGATATTGGTCTATAGCTCTCTATGTGACATCTCTGTCTGCTTTTGTTATCAGGGTGATGTTAGTTTCATAAAAACTATTTATGAGTGTTTTTGATTCTTCAGTTTCCTGGAAGTTGAAAAGGATTGGTAGTAGGTCCTATTGTAAGGTATGAAAGAATTCATTATTGAATTCACTTGGGTCTGGGCTTTTGTTTTCAGAAAGATTTTTAATTACCATTTTATTTTCCTCAGGATGCATCTGATCAAATATGCCAGATCTTCTTGGTTCAACCTTGGGATATTATAAGTGTACAAGAATTTATCCATTTTACCCAGGTTCTCTTGTTTTGTTGCATAGAGTTTCTCAATGTAGTCTCTGGTTATGCTCTGAATTTCTATATCAGATATTGTAATTACCTCTTTATTTCTGATTAGGTTTATTAAATTATTTTCCTTTCTTTATGAGCTTTGCTAGTGGTTTATTGATCTTGTTTATTTTTCAAGTAACCAACTCTTCCTTTCAATGATCTTCTGGATTTTTTTGATTTCCTGTACATTAATTTCTACTCTAAGTGCTATTATTCCCTTTCATTTAGCTATTTAGGTAAATTTTATTGATCACTTTCCAATTTTATATGCTGTGTCACTAAGTTATTTATCTAGGCTCCATTTTTCTTCCTGCTGAATGCTTGAACAACTATAAATTTTCCTCTTAGTACCACTTTTACTATGTCCCACATTTTCTAATAATCTGTGTATTTGTTCTCATTTATTTCTTGGAATCTTTTGATTTCTTCTTTGATTTCATCTCTGACCCCACTGAGTTTTCAGTAGTGAGCTGTTTAGTTTCCAGGAGCTAATATTTTTCTCGTGTCTATTATTAACTTCTAATTTCAGTGCATTATAATCTGAGAATATAGTATGGACAATTTCTATGCTCTTTATTTTATGGATGTATGTTTTATTGACTAGTTGTGGTCTATTTGGGAGAATGACCCATGCACACTGGAGAAGATTGTATCTAGTTTCTGAGAATGGAGATATATATATATATATATATATATATATATGTGTGTGTGTGTGTGTGTGTGTGTGTGTGTATGTACACACATATGTATGTATGTGTATATATATACACATTAGGCCAATATCTTCCATTTTTATTTTCAGAACTATGCTTGTTAGGTTTCAGCCTGGGTGATCTATCAAGGGTTGACAAGGCAGTGTTTATATCTCCCATTTTTATTATTTTTATTTCTTATTCCTTGTTTTTATTTCACTCAAAATTGCTAATAACAAAAAGATCTTAAAATATTTCCAACATTTGACTATTCAGTTAATTTTTAGTTTATGACATATAATTCATTAATTCTTTCCAATGTCAAATACACATCTTAAAAAATCGTAGCAGGCTTTACACCTAGTAATATTAATCAAAAATCAAGATTCTGTTATTAGTTCTGATTCTAAATATTTCCTTCCACACAAAAGCTTATTAAAACAAATAATCATAAACAGGTTAGCAATTAATTAGTTCTGAACAAAATTACTAAATATAGCACAAACAGGATCAGGGCCTATGCTTTTATCCTTTGATCTATGAAAGTCCATATGATGCTTGATAGAGTTATATCAAACACAATTATATAATTCAATATGAGGCCACTGAAACAGCAAGGGAAATAGCAGGAAATCCCATGGCAATATCTCATTATTTAAATGGATGTGCTTGAGTCAACCCAGATAAGTGTCCATAGGAAGCTTCTCGGCATTGCCATTTCACTTACCTGTGTCTTCAAGGGCATGCCTCTTGCGGAACTAGGCATGATTCTACTGTTTAAAGGTATATATTTGTTTTTGGTATATTGCTTATATGAAACACCCCTTGACATATCCATCAACTTCAATTGGTCTTCAACTAAAAACAGTCATTTCCTCCAATGTTGAAGTAACAGCTGGTGTGAAGATACAGATTTCCAATATGGTGCTTTTCTAAATGATCCACTTTATTCCTACTTTAATCTTATGTGCTGACTCAGGCATGAACCCTGGGTTGAGATGCAACTCCACCGGGCATTGCTGTTTAAATGCCACAAATCAGAAAATGCCTTAATATTGTACCATTGATCTTTCAGTGGAGGTCATTCTTAACATTTAGCAGTGAATATAGTATACACAATTTTTTTATTATGTTGCTATTGATGTATTTTTTCAAATTCATTGGCAGTTGTTTTAGATATTTTTCTGTTCCCTCATTGGGTGCATATATGAATAGGAAGGTCATTTCTTCCTGTGGCACATATCTATTGATTATTAAGAAATGTCTATCTCTGTCTCTTATAACATTTTTTAATTCTAAAGGCTGTGTTATCTCCAGACTTTTTTAAGAGAGTTATTTGCTTGAATGATTGTCCTCTAACTTTTCCAATTTTTTAATTTGAGTTTATGTTTGTTCTGACTATTCAGATGCCTATCTTGTAGACAGCAAAACATTAGATTCAGGCTTTTGCTCCATTTTGCTATTCTGTGTCTCTAAACTGGTGCATTTAGTTCATTGATTTCAGAGGGCTAATTATCATGAGATTTAGTGTCATCTTTTTTGTAGCAGTTCAGTGTGTTTATTAGTCTGTCTTGCCTTAAAATAGACTTTTCATTCATTCTTTAAGACTGGTTTTGAATTGGTGAAGTTTCTTCACTGTTGTTTTTCTGTGAAGCTATGTATCTTTCTTTCCAACCTAAATATAAGCCAACTGGGTGAAGTATCTTTGAAATGATTAATTTTTTTGAGTTTTGTCACTATATCCAACCACTCCTTTTGGGTCTTGAGAGTTTCTTGTGACAAATCTGCTATAAGTTTAGGATCCACTTTTGAATGTAATTTCCCGTTTTTATTTTGCTGCTTTAAATATTCCATCATTGTGACTAGGATGAGTCTTGGGTGCATTTATTTGGATTTTTTGGGCTTGTACTCTTCAGGCATCCACAATTTGGTTGCATTTACTCATTAACTCTGGGAGTTTCCCCTTAATGATATCCTTGACTGTTGATTCTTCATGGGGGTTTTCTTCCTGGGTCTCTTGGCACTTCAATGATTCTCATTTGTTTCTGTTGAGTTTATCAAAGACTTCAATTTTTGTCTGTTCACATTCTTTGAGGACTTTTCACACTGCCTGGTCATTTGTTATAAGACTCTTTTCCAGCAGATTTTTTTTATTCATCTTGTGTTCAAGATCATTGATTCTGTCCTCAACTGCTATTAATCTGTTGGAGAGGCTTTCCATTAAGGTTTTCATTTCATCTACTGAAATTTTCAGACCTATTATTTTAGTTTGAAGTTTCTCATTCTATTTTCCTATCCACTTGATTCTTATTTGTGGCACATTCAATTCATTGCATGCTTTCTTTGAGTTTTATGAACATTTTGCTTATTTCTTCTCTAAAGTCCTTATCTGAGAGGCTAATAGGTGCTGGCCAGATCATCAGATCCTCTATCTTCATACTCTAAGCATGAGGGAGGCCTGCATTGTTTCCACTTTGTCACTGTTTGTAGTGTGGTGTTTTCTATGTCCCGTGCTGATGGTGTTTATTGAGCAGGAGGAGTGTGAGGCAGCAGAGCAGAGTGGAGCACCATGTTCTTCTTAGGCTCTTTATCATAGGCTCTGTTAGTTGACCTGGGCTACGCCCCGACACATCTTCAAGTGCCAAATCCTCAGCTATCACTGCAATAGAAAAGTGGGCTCCACATCTCTCTGCTTATATTATTTTTTGGTTTGTTTTTGTTTTTAGGGCCACACCCAGTGATGCCCAGGAGTTACTCCTGGCTATGTGCTCAGAAATTGCTCCTGGCTTGGGGGACCATATGGGACAATGGGGAATAGAATCGCGGTCAATCCTATGTCAGCGCATGCAAGGCAAATGCCCTATTGCTTGAACCAACGCTCTGGCCCCTCTGCTAATATTCTTTTTGTTGTT
>PVKC010009885.1:0-26307 GCA_004027635.1 Crocidura indochinensis | reverse complement strand
TTATTTCTACTCTGGTGAAGCCTGTGTTCTCTCTTGAACAGGTATTTCTCTCTTTTTTCTCTCACCTTACATATGTCTAAGTAAATTTCAGTTAAAAACTACCTTTCTTAATTAAATAAATAAATAAAAATTAACAAGAGCACTGTATTCTAAAATAGCCCATACCCCAGATAGAGATGTATGATTTCTTTTACTTCATAGCAAACACCCTGGGGTTGCTTGTTCCTTTCTTCAGGTATGAATTCCCTTTACTTTTTTTTTAATATAATTTTTATTTTTAAACATGTTGGGTTACATATTGTTGGCAATCATATTTTAGGTACACATTAACATAAAATCAGGGGAACTCCCATCACCAAAAAGTCCTCAGTCCACCTCAGTTCCAATCCTAGTTCCCATATCCTCTCCCCTACCGCCCCCGCCCCCGCATTGCTAAAGCAAGTGGTCTCCTCTGCGTCTAATTTGCTACTTGGTGGTCTTACACATGTTTGATCTTGGTTACCGCTCTTTCCCCCCCCTGATTGGGAAGGGGGACTAGTCAGTATAAAATTCCCTTTACTTTTAGAAGAATTTTCACTCTCTTTCTCCCACACCACCCACAACATTCTCTTCAACATTATTATCCTCCCTCAATAAATCGATTTTACTTTTATAAAAAGAAAAAAAGCTTTGGTCTGTCTTCTAAACTCAATAAACCAATGGGATACTAATAGCTGGAGATAAAAATACTTCTAATAGCATTTTGAGTTTCCAGTGACTTCTGTAAATATTAGTACTAAAGTCCCTTGACATGACAGAATTAGTTCCACAATAATTTTAGCATGAGATATCCCATTAAACTGGTTGTTCAGGACCTGAAGTCCAAATCGCTGCCTCAACAGCATTAACATCCATCCACCTTCAGGGACACTCCTCCTAGGGGAAAGTCCCAAGGAGTCCAGACATGTTTATCTTGCTGTGTTATCCAGTAGAACAAATAAACAGCCGGGTTCTTTTACCACCTAATGTTTAAGTATTGTCAGTGAAACTTAGTCAATCTGGGCTAAATTAGACCGACTCTGCTATGAAGATGCATTATTTTTATTCCAGTCAAGTTTTTATCTATAAAATGAAATTTAAAAAAATCAGAGGAATCTATTTAATCATGACAGCATAATATACCACACTTTTTCGAATCTGGTATGCTTCTAAATGTGATTTGACTATTTGCCATTTTATAATTAACATGTTCTATAATTGATATGTAAATCTAATTCAGATCTAAAAGATCAAAGTTCTAGTCTTGCTCCAGTATATTTTAGTCAGTGTTTTGAGGACCTTTAGGGAGAACAATAACCAGACTTTGTTCTCTGTGCTTCAAAAGGCACTTCTGGTAGATAACCAATAATCTAGCAGCAGCTATCTTTTCTAAACACATTATATGCAAAAAAAGAAGAAAAGAAACTCATTCATATCTACTATGTAAATTCAGGTCTCACTAGTAGAGTTTCATTCTTTCTATTGTCAATTGAATCTTTGTCAAACTCTACTGGTATATCTAGATGACTAAGAAGTTTTAGATTCACCACGTAGGACCTTTGGTCTATGTCTCTCACTGGAAGGAAAATTTTTTAAATCTTCCAGGCCCAGATGTTTAGAGCAAGGGGTGATCACTGAATGCATGAAAGAAAATTACAAGAAATCTCATTGTTGAGTTCTCTAGATTTCCTGTTTCTAAGCCAAAAGATGGCATTTCTGTGTTGCTGTTTTTAAATAGGTTTAATTTATATTAAAAAAAAAAAAAGCTTTGTCTTTTTAGTACAGCATGCATCTTTGCCTTCCACGCAGCCAACCCAGTTGGATCCCCAGCTTCCCATATGGTCTTTTGAATACCTCTAGGAGAGATTGCTGAGTGTAGAACCAGGAGTAATCCTTGAGCATTACTGAATGTGGCCCAAAAATAAAAATTAAAAGAAAAATCACACAGGGGCCAAAGAGGAAATACAGGATAAAGTGTTGCTTTGCATGCAACCAATCCCAATTTGAACCCCAGCACTGCATTTGGTCTTATCAGAACTGTTAGGGAGTCACACCTGAGTTGCAGAGTCAGGAATAGTTCCTGAACACCATTGGGTGTGATCCATCGCCCTACCCTTCCACCGACCCCCACAAAAAGAAACCAGATATGAGATGTCAAGTGAACAGGTGACTATGACTGGTGTGATCGAACTCACTGCCATTCCAAGGCAGACAAAGAATCACTAGTGACACTGGCCAAGCACTGCTGCCAAAGTCTCTTTTTTGAAAACAATTGGTGTTCCAGAATGTTCATCTTGATTAAGTCTTGGTCGAAGCAATAAGTCACCTTATTTCAAGTCTCTTAGAATGACCAATTCCAAAATGGAGCATATTCCCTTTATTTCTGATTATTACCTCTGCTGCAGGCCTAGAATCTGATTCAAAGCATGATCAAACTGCTTATTTGGGTGGCCCTGGTAAAATTGGCACCACTGACTTGCTCCTGTGAGCACCTGCCATATCTATCATTTTCTAAAGCTGGGCAGCCTTTTTTTTTGAAACATTTAAGACCAACACTGTGCCATTGTGGGGTTTTTCCTCCTCAGCCTTTCTTTGTGAGAAAGATTCTTACATGACTTTGAGACTAATAAACTTCACATAACAATTTGGAAAGCTTTAAGAAGGAGAACACTGGTGGTGTGCCACACATACCTCAAAAACTACCATATCATTCCTTTTCTGGGGAAGCAATAAACCCATTTTGAAAAATTAAATAAAATGCTTTATCTTTCAATAGTGTTTTTACTGCAATTGCTTATGGAGCTATGGCTATGGGAGAAACACTGATTTTGGCGCCTGAATATTCCAAGGCCAAATCTGGTGCTGCACATCTGTTTTCTCTGTTGGAAAAAAGGCCAACTGTAGACAGCTCCCAACGAGGAGAAAAAAAGATGGTAAGCATATTCATGAGTTAAAATTTCTGCTGAATAATTTTGTTGAATATGTATATCATTTAGAGAATGAAACAAAGATGTCATTAAATAACTGTACAAAAGATAGTACTAGAATGGCAAAAAATTGTATATAATAATTAACATGTCTACAAAGACACGCTTTATATTCAGCAATGTCCACCACTACCACAAAAATAAATTCATTTTATATTTAAATGTATATGCCTGATAAGATATCCTTGAGTAAAGGAGTATTTTTTTTTTTTTTGGTTTTTGGGTCACACCCGGCAGTGCTCAGGGGTTACTCCTGGCTTCATGCTCAGAAATTGCTCCTGGCAGGCACGGGGGACCATATGGGGCACCGGGATTCGAACCGATGACCTTTTGCATGAAAGGCAAACGCCTTACCTCCATGCTATCTCCCGGGCCCCATGAGTAAAGGAGTATTTTTATATGGAATTCTTTTTTTGAAGAGTCTTTTGGTGGCAGGCAAGCTATTATATGGGGTAGTGCTCAGGGAGTGCTCCTGGCTTAGTGCTAGAAGTTGCTCCCAGTGATATTCATTGAAATATGCAGAGTGACAAATCAAACTGGGGAATACAATGCATAATCACTAGCCCTTTGAGCTATCGCCCCAATTCTGTCTTACCTCAAACATATGTCCCCTTTCTCTTGACTAATCTACCTCCATCAAATCCATTTCTTTTTGATAAACACTATATACCCCCAGAATTTGATTTCTAGTAGTTCCTTTGCTTTATCTATCTTCTTCATATGAATAAATTCATGTTTGTCTTTCTCCATCTGGCTAACTTTATTAAAAATGTCTTCTGGATCCATGTATATTTGGAAATGTCAGCCTCTTCTATTTGTTATAGGTGAATGTTATTCTATTGTATAAACCACATCTTTATACATTGATTGGTAAAGCACACTCAAATTATTTTTCAAATATTGGCTATTACATATAATATAATAAACATGAGAATGTATATACCTCTCTAAACTATAGCATTTTTATTTTTCACATAAATAGCCAAGAATGGGATAACTAAATCATCTGGAATTTCTTTTGTTGTTGTGGGGAGGGGAAGATGAATCTTAATTTTGCTTCCCATAAAGATACATATTTAGTTCTGTTTTCGGAGGCCAGGGAGGTAGTACACCAGGAGAGACACTTGCTTTGCATGTCAGCCATGTTGGATTTGATATATAAAATTACATATGAATCACCGTGTAAGGCCAGTAGTGAGACTTGAGCAGAGCCCAAAGTAAGGCCAGGTGTGACCCCCAAAACCAAAAATAAAATTACAGTTTTCTATGATGCTGTACCGAAGACATATCATCAGTATATGAAGATTTCTTCCAGTATGAGGAGATTTATCCTTGTTAACATTTTTTTTGGCTTTTGGGTCACACCTGGCAGTGCTCAGTGGTTACTTTTGGCTCTATGCTCAGAAATCACTCCTGGCAGGTTCAGGGAACCATATGGGATGCCAGGATTCGACCACCGTCCTTGTGGATGCAAGGCAAATGCCTTACCTCCATGCTATCTCTCCAGCCCCTCTTTAACACTTCTTATTTCTTATCTTTTGTAGAATAACCCAGATCCTCCCAGATATAAGATGATTTGATGTTTGTGTTTAAATTTGCTAACACAGCAAAAGTTATAGTTGTGGTTAAGATTTGCAGTACAGCTTACATATATGTAAATACACACACACACACACACACACACACACACACACACACACACACATATATATATATATATATGATGTAGACAAAGTAAATAATACTGGGGCATCACAATAATACAGTAGGTAGGAGACTTGCCTTTCAGGTGCTAGACCTGTATTCAATCTCCAGGACTCCATATGGTCCCCAATTCCCACCAGGATTGATCACTGAGCAGAAAGGTAGGAGTAAGTTCTGAGCACTACAGGGTTGTCTCCAAAACAAAACAAACAGCCCTGAAAAAAAAACTTTTTTTTCAGAACACAGACTGTTAGTCTGCAGGTTGAACAATGTCTAGATAGTGAAGTTAAAGAAGACTAGTAAAATAGTATTTTTAGAAATTCAGTAAAGTTAAGTTCTGAAGACAAGAAGACATGAAAATTCTAAGCAAAAGTGACAGAAGCCAATGTATAGTCAGCAGCTGCATAGAGCAGAATAAAATGTTTAAGACTAAAATATTTGTAACAACATGTGCCATTTTCAGAAAGCAATCACACAGTGTGCTCCAGTGTGTAACAGCCTTCCTACATCAGCCTTATAAATAGTGTCAACCTTCTTCCACAGGACACATGTGAAGGGAAGATAGAGTTTCGCGATGTCTCTTTCTTCTATCCATGTCGCCCTGAAGTACTCATCCTACGTGACTTGTCCCTCACTATTGAGAAAGGAAAGACAGTAGCATTTGTTGGCAGCAGTGGCTGTGGGAAAAGCACATCTGTGCAACTTCTGCAGAGATTTTATGATCCTGTGAAAGGACAAGTGGTAAGCTAGAATGTAAATGCAATTTATCTGAGTATTGGTGCTGCTATTCCTAAAGATTCTACTAGGTAGTGTGGGAATCACTTCCCAAGTGGCACTAAAGAAAACCCTGGGGGCACCTCCCAGCAATTTCAGTCAACTGGGCTGGTGATTCAGTCTTAAGTGCTCCTCAAGCTTTTTGGTCGTCAGGGATTACCAGCTCATTCTGGCAGTTCTTGGGGATCTCCTGAGCTATGCTCACAAGGTTCCAGAAGCCCTGTGGTGCCAGGGATGGAAGCCGAGTTGGGAAATCCTGTGTTATCTACTATCTATAGGCCTATTCTATTTTTTAGGATCTTTATTTAAATATCATGATTACAAAGATGTTTGTAGTTGAGTTTCTTGGTTTTTGGGTCACACCCAGCAGTGCTCAGGGGTTACTCCTGGCTCCATGCTCAGAAATTGCTCCTGGCAGGCATGGGGGACCATATGGGGCACCGGGATTTGAACCGATGACCTTTTGCATGAAAGGCAAACGCCTTACCTCCATGCTATCTCCCGGGCCTGTAGTTGAGTTTCATATAAGGTGCATTGGTGGGGGAAATGTTGCACTAGTACAGGCCTATTCTTAAACACTCGTTTAAGCTTAAGCATTCTCATTGATTTGGAAAGAACAAATAGGACAGAATATTTTGTTGGTGATTGGTTTTTAAATTTATTTTGCTTAAGTAAGAAGACAACCAAGTCAGTAAAAAAAAAAAAAAAAAAAAAAGTCTAGAATTTCAAGACTGAAAAGCTGTTTAAACCGTTAAGGTACCTGAGACTTGTTTTTTTCTTTTTTCATTTTTGGGTCACACCTGGCAGTGCTCAGGGGTTATTCCTGGCTCTATGCTCAGAAATTACTCTTGGCAGGCTCAGGGGACCATATGGGATGCTGGGATTCTAACCACCATCCTTCTGCGTCTAAGGCAAATGCCTTACTGCTGTGCTATCTCTCTGGCTCCCCAAAGACTTGCATTATTTTATTTATTTATTTATTTATTTATTTCTATTTTTTGTTTGTTTGTTTGTTTTTGGGTCACACCCGGCAGTGCTCAGGGGTTACTCCTGGCTCCATGCTCAGAAATCGCTCCTGGCAGGCATGGGGGACCATATGGGGCACCGGGATTCGAACGGATGACCTTTTTTGCATGGAAGGCAAACGCCTTACCTCCTTGCTATCTCCCGGGCCCCAAGACTTATATTTTTATTTTATTTATTTTTTTTTTTTTTGGTTTTTGGGTCACACCCGGCAGCGCTCAGGGTTACTCCTGGCAGGCACGGGGGACCGTATGGGGCACCGGGATTCGAACCGATGGCCTTTTGTATGAAAGGCAAACGCCTTACCTCCATGCTATCTCCCGGGCCCCAAGACTTGTATTTTTATTTTAGATGCTACACACTTCTTTTAGAATACCAGTATCAGAAATATAGAAAAAAATAACAAAAACATAGGAATAGAATACCAGTATCAGAGGACTGAACTAATATTCATACTTCAGCTCTTTATTTTGTTCTGGTTTAAAACAAAAATAATAATTGGTAGTTGGAGAGATAATTCAGCAGATAGAACGTTTTTCTTGCATGTGACCAACCTTGATTCTCTGGTGCATTCTATATGGTCTCTTGATCTCTGCTAGAAATAATTCTTGAGTGCAGAGCTCGAGTTACTCCTGAGCACCGCCAGATGCAGCCCAAATAGAACAACAGCTAATATAACGAAAGAGATGATAGTTTCCTCTCATCCCCTGGTTCAGGATTTACCCACTGCCATCTTTCTTGTAGTTTGTTTGATTGATTTGGGGTCACACCCAGTGGTGCTCAGGGGTTACTTCTGGCTCTGCACTCAGAAATCATCTCTGGCAGGCTCGGGGGACCATATGGGATGCCAGGGAATCAAACTATCCTCTTTCCTGGTTTGGTTGTGTGCAAGGCAAATGCCCCCTACTGCTGTGCTATCTCTCCAGCCCCAAGCCATCTTTATTTCTCCTGACACCTGCCAGATCTTTTTTTTTTTTTTTTTTTTTTTTGGTTTTTGGGTCACACCCGGCAGTGCTCAGGGGTTACTCCTGGCTTCATACTCAGAAATTACTCCTGGCAGGCACGGGGGACCATATGGGGCACCGGGATTCGAACCGATGACCTTTTTGCATGAAAGGCAAATGCCTTACCTCCATGCTATCTCCCGGGCCCCACCTGCCAGATCTTTATGGTGACTAAGGTTCATTGGAGTTAGATCCATTCAATCCTCCCATTAATCTTAAAAAGGAAGCAAGCTTTCCCTCCTTTGAATTCCAAAGACTGTTTTTCTTACTTGGCCCTTTTTTTTCCTTTAATTTTCTTTTTAAATTTAGGCATCACTGTAACTTACATATTGTTTGGGCTTTCAGACTCAACTCTGTCCCCATCTCCAAATTGCACCACCCAAGTCCCCATCTTTCTACCGCTGACCCCAGATTCCCTACCACCATCACCCTCCAATCCTGGTTCCTTGATAGATATTTTTAAGTTTAGTTATTCCAGTTTGGGATCCATACTTACAGTAGTCCTGGATCTAGTAGTTTAGTTATATACAGATACTTCACCTCTCCACTAAAGAGGGCCCAAGGCCCTTATTATTATTATTATTATTATTATTATTATTATTATTGTCATGTTATTCTCAGACTGCCTTTTCCTTCTTCCCCCTTTCATTTCTTCCCTTTCCTGGCATTTTTCTATATGCTAAAGCCAGTTTTTGTTTTTGCTCATTTTTGTTACCTACCATTGCATAGATATGTTAACACAGATTAGTGAGAATATGCAGTATTGTCATTCTCCTTCTGAATTAATTCACTAAGCATCATGTCCTCTAGTTCCATCCAACTTGCAGTACATAAAACAACTTATTCATCCCTTATGATTCAATACTTCTCTGTTATGTGTGATATAATCATTATATATATATTTATAAATCTTTATGGATAAGATTTATTTTTCATTCTTCTGTCATTGAATAACTGGGTTGTTCCCAGAGCCAAGCTACTACGTTACTAAATGCTGCAATAAGCATAAGTGTATATATTTCTGTTTGAATGGATCTTTGCATCTTGAGAGTAGATACCAAGCGGGAATTACTAGGTCATATTTACCAAGCAGGAATTACTCGATCATATTGTCTCTATTTCAGTTTGTTGAGAAGCCTCCATAATGTTTTTCATAAAAAATGAACTAGCCAACATTCCTACTAAGTATATGAGTATACTCTTTTCCACTATCACCTCATCATCAGAGATTGTTTATCTTTTTGGATTTCATTATCAGTATTGTAATGTCTATACTCTAGTACCATGCTTGTTTTTGATTCTTCAGCTTTACATTATAGTTTTGAATACCTCACAACTCCTTATTTTTCAGAATGGCTTTGACTATGTGTGGTGTTTTATAGTACCATACAAATTTTACCAATAGTCATTAGAAGTCCTTAAATAATGTCAGCAGGATTTTGATAGGGATTGCATTGTATAGATACAATCATTTAGGTTGGCTGATCATTTTGACACAATTAATTCTTCTAACCCATGAACATGAAATATTTTCCATTTCCTAAAGTCCTCTCCTCTTTAAACGATTCATAATTCCTCAGGAAAAGTTCTTTCACCTTTCTTGTAAAATTGATTTCTAGATACTTGATGTTTTGAGACACCTTTACGAATAGAATAGCTCAATCACTTTCTCTTCTATTTGCATACAGGAATGCAACAGATTTTTGTGTACTGGTTTAGTATCTTGTACGATTTGTTTCTAAAAAATGTTAGGAGAATCCTTAAGGTTCTCTGAAGGGTTCACTCCACAGTTCTCTACATACATTACCATGGCATCTGCAAATAGTGACAATTTGACTTCCTTTTTTCCCCATTGGATCTCTTTGATTACTTCCTTGCCTAATTACTGCCACAATACTGTGTTAAATGATAGTGTGCTCCTCCCCCCAAAAGAAAATAAACAAAATGAGCCTTGTCTTGTTCACCACTGTTTGGCTGGTACCTGCAGAATTCCCATCACATAATAAGTATGTTCTTCAAATGTCATTCAACTGTTATTATACATGTGAATTAATATGGGTATGCTATGTAAAACAAAGTGACATGTTTTACATGTGAACAGCTGTATCTCAGTCTAAAAGACTCTCACTGGGCTTTAATGAGTTGGACTCCTATGACAGTGAGGTTGGTCATTTCCATTTGATTTTAGTACAATATACCAGGAATCACTTTAAACTCTGGGCAGATTTTTAGTATATCTAACAGTCATTCCTAGAAAAGACAACTTGTTGAAGTTGGCATTTTAGTCAAATACATACAATTGTTTCTGGGCTGGAGAGATAGCATGAAGGTAAGGTGTTTGCCTTGCATGCAGAAGGTCAGTGGTTCTAATCTTGGCATCCCATATGATCCCCAGAGCCTTCCAGGAGCGATTTCTGGGTGTAGAGCCAGGAGCAATCCCTGAGCACTGCCGGGTGTGACCCAAAACCCAGAAACCAAAACAAAACATGCAATTGTTTCTATACAACATATAATTTGAGGCTTTCTTGAGTAGTATCACACTAAGAAAAAACTTGAATACCTAACATTTTGTTTTTTTGTTTTTGTTTTTTTTATTTTTTTCAGGCCACACCTGTTTGATGCTCAGGGTTTACTCCTGGCTAAGCGCTCAGAAATTACCCCTGGCTTGGGGGAACCATATGGGAAGCCGGGGATCAAACTGTTGTCCTTCCCTTGGCTAGCGCTTGCAAGGCAGACACCTTATCTCTAGTGCCACCTCGTCGGCCCCGAATACCTAACATTTTAGAAATGATTTGTATACACCTCAATTTGTGAACTAGTAAAAAAACAACATAAATATGTGAACTGTAACATGATATAGTTGTTGGCCTTTACCTACCAGCCATTCTCCATTATGCTTCTGACAGTTATTTGATGGTGTGGATGCAAAGGAGCTGAACATACAGTGGCTCCGTTCCCAAATAGCGATCGTTTCTCAAGAACCTGTGCTCTTCAACTGCAGCATTGCTGAGAATATAGCCTATGGTGATAACAGTCGTATTGTCTCATTAGAGGAAATCAAAGAAGCAGCAAATGCAGCAAATATCCATTCATTTATTGAGAGTCTTCCTGAGGTAAGAAATTTTGTTCTACAAAGCTGCCTAAAAGGCCCGAGTAATTCATGAATTTAAGAGGCTGTTGTTATAGGTTCCCTAAATTATTCTATTTATTGCTTTTATATGATATAAAGTTACATATAATGACCACATTTTGAGGGGTAAGATAGATAGGGGGTTAAGGTATTTGCATTGCATCAAGATGACTCTAGTTTGATTCCCCTGAATATGGATGGGAGTAAATCCCTTAGCAAAGAGTCATAAGTTCTGAACACAGCCACACAGCTAGATGTAATCTAAAAAACAAAACAGGAACCAGTGTTTAGACACCACTCATCTGTATTTAGGGCTTATTCCTTGCTTAGTAAAGTGGGTAAAGTGTCTTGCATGAGGCCAACCTGGGTTTAGTCCTCTGGCATCTCATATAGTTCCCTGAGCACAACCAAGAGTAATTCCTGAGTACAGAGCCAGGAGTATCCTTTGACATCGCCAGGTGTGGCCTACTTCCCCCAACCCCCACCCCCAAAATAAACAATAATATGGAGAAATTTTTGAGTTTCATATATAAGTAACTTTTCTAAGAACAAAATTATTCATATTCACTGAATTGTTTTATATTTTGATTCTTCTCTTACCACTTCTTGTTTTGCCTATAATAGTTATTCCTCACATAAACCAGTTTATGTTTAAAAACATAAACTACATCATATCCCTCTGTTTGAAACTTTTTTTTTAGTGTTTAAACACCACTCATCTGTATTTAGGGCTTATTCCTTGCTTTGTGCTTAAGGATCACTTCTGGTGGTGCTCAAGAAAATTCAATTTGGTGCCATGTGATGAAACCCAGGTCATCTGTAACTAAGGCAAGTGCCTTACCAGGCTTGAATCTTCTTCTTCTTTTCTTTATTTCTTTTTTTTTTTTTTTGTTTGGTTTTTGGCTCACACCCGGCAGTGCTCAGGGGTTGCTCCCAACTCTATTCTCAGAAATCGTTCCTGGCAGGCTCAGGGGACCAGATGAGATGTTGGGATTCGAACCACAGTCCTTCTGCATAAAAGGCAAAATGCCTTACCTCCATGCTATCTCTCCGGCCCCTGGCTTGAATCTTCTTAATAGCACCCTTTTGCTCTTAAGTAAAGTCCATACACCTATGCGACTGACTGACATGGCATCTGAAATACAGCCCTTCTGTCCCTCCAGTTTCTTCACAGTCATATATTCAATTGGTTCTGGATACCCTGGCCTCAGTTTGTTTTATAAATATGCCAAGTTCACCCTTTTTGATTAGGATACTTATTCTTGCTGTTTTGTTTCTTTATTCAGTATGTTGCAGAGCCAAAGTCTTAACTTTCAAACTCTTTTCAATGAAGAGACCTCCCTGGTCGAACAGCCTTATTTAAGAGTCCCTATTATCACATCAGTCTGCAATTTGCTTTTCTGAATATAAAACTATGCTTGTGCTATTGACTTATTAACATCTCCTCTCTCTACAAGAATGGAATATCCTTGCCTGCCATTTTTAACACTTTGAGTTCTGTAATGACTGACAGCTGATACCAAGTCTCAGAAAAGTTCAACATCTTAGGTAACTGTGAGAAGGTTTAATATAGAAGGCATTGATCCAAATCTCAAACACAAGTAGACAGTTATAATTTCAAGGGCTCACAATATTTGAGTGTTTATATCTACCAAAATACAAAATTAAATTAAAATAGAAGCTTGCTTTTAATTTTAAAAAAAAATGGAGTGGGGCTGGAGAGATAGCACAGTGGTAGGGCATTTGCCTTGCACACAGCTGATTCATACAGAAGGTGGTTCAAATCCTGGAATTCTTTATTGTCCTCATGCCTGCCAGGAGTGATTTCTGAACTCAGAGCCAGGAGTAATCCCTGAGAGCTGCCGGGTGTGACCCGCCCACCCCCCCTCCCTCAAATAAAATAAAAAGAAAGATGGTGTAGTTACCTTGCCTTGCACAGACCTGGATTTGACCCTTGACATTACATATGACTTCCCAGTCCCTCCAGGAGTGAGCAGGGTGCTAAGCCAGGGGTAACCCTTGAACATCGCAGGTTATGACCCCAAAACAAATAAATCAAAAAAGCAATTTCTTCAAGCTTCTCCAGGGTCCTGAAACAAAATGAGCAGCATATTTCTGTGAAGCTGCTAAAGCATTACCTGTAAGACCTGTGTGTAGAGGCTGGAAATATAGTATGATTGAGTAGGACACTTGCCTTGCATGTAACTACCCACATTCCATCTCTGGTGCACTATATGGTGCCTCGAGCTTACTGGAAGTGTGATCCCTGATCACAGAGCCAGTAGTAAGCCTCATTCACCACCAGGCATACCTCCAAAACCAAAAATAAATAAATAAAAGGTGCATGTGGCAGGGGGAAAATACAATAAAACTGTGGCATATGAACTTACTTTTTAAGTAGAGTTAATCTATATAGACCAGTGGTCCTCAAACTACGGCCTGCGGGCCACATACTGTATTTGTTCCCATTTTGTTTCTTCACTTCAAAATAAGATATATGCAGTGTGCATAGGAATTTGTTCGTAGTTTTTGTTTTTACTATAGTCCGGCCTCCAACGATCTGAGGGACAGTGAACTGGCCCCCTGTTTAAAAAGTTTGAGGACCCCTGATCTAGACAATCTTGTCTGGAGACCAATGGCATTTATTTGTCAGGCAACTGAGGGGAGCATGAGAAGTTTTAGGGGAAATGAGAACAGTAGAGCAACCTAAAAAGGAAGCAAGAGTTTGCTATCCCCAACTGGACCAATGAGTCATAACTTGGTAGACATAATGTGAAATTTTCTCTACTCTTCCATGAATGAAAACACTGAAGGGGTCATTGGTAAAGAAGAGAGTTGTAGAAATATTATCAAGCAGTAAATGTTACCATTGAGGTCTAAAAGTAGGAAAAGACTATCCCCAGATGACATCCTAAATTGTTTTGAAGAGATCTGTACCAAATGAAAACATCCCAGCCTCTGAAGAGAGATACCCAGAGTTTATAGAGAGCCACAGAGGAGCCAAATGATTTCCTTGTGGTTATATACTTTAAATTATTTTGACCTAAAAATAAAAGGTAATGCAATTTCATAATACAAAAGATTTGTTTACTGGGAACTTGTTCTCTTCAATTATTTTTTATGCTTTAATTGGAGTATTTCCTTTGTGTAGAAACAAAATGGCAAAGATCTGTGCTATGTGATCTGCTTAGATATGTCAATAAAATGGTAGCATTTACTGATGGTTAAGCCTTTATTTGTATCAAAGTCCAAGAATAGTCTACAGCCCTTGTTGGGATACAAATTTTCGATAATAGCAAAATTTTAAATATTTAGATGGCTCTCACCCACAGTTGTTGTGCTAATTTAAATAACCTATCTTTGCTTTTTTAATTGCATGTTTCTATAATAGAAATACAACACCCAAGTTGGACTGCAAGGAACACAGCTTTCTGGTGGCCAGAAACAAAGATTAGCTATTGCAAGAGCTCTTCTCCGAAAACCAAAAATTTTATTGTTGGATGAGGCCACATCAGCCCTTGATAGTGAAAGCGAAAAGGTAAAATGCTATTTTGTTGTTGTTATTTTTTTCATCTCAGAATGAATTATCAGATATGAGTGGAATATCTTGGAAATTGAAGTCATTATGGAGAAAGAAAAGACTGAAGAGAGCTTTTCAGTCAAAAATTACCAGTTCTCAGTATGGTTCAAGGCCTTTTAAAGAAAGGTTAGCCTATGGCAGTACTTCTCAATTATTTTCCGTCATGCCCCCCTCGGAAGAAGAAAACATTTTTCGCTCTCCCATGGGACTGTAAATAGAATCTTTATTAAAAAAATTAGCCTGCAAAACAAAAAATAATAAAATAATTTGAGCTGATTTCTTAATCAGAGGTGATGTCTGATTAATGGCTACAATGAGCATGTTTTGCAATGCATAGCTTTTCGAAGCGGGGTGTGAAGCAGGACACAGCAACTCTCAGCTCCAGAGACCTAAACAAGGGCTTAGCTTGTTATGACAGTGTTTGCCGAGGTCAAACACGGCCCCCTTTATGGAGCTTCACGTCCCCCCTGGGGGTTGTGCCCCACTATTTGAAAAGCACTGGCCTATGGTGAGGTAGAAAGAGCTGGGACAGGCATCTCATGTTCTAAAAGCATTTCACCTCTGCTGAGTCTCATAATCAGAAGGCCTAATACTTAATACATTTTCTTACTGAAAACAAAAATTTCAGGTAAAGAAATATTTTACTATTCTAATATAACCAAATAACTTAGGCAGTCTACATGTGTGAGTGATTGACACAGAAATATCAGCATTTTACTCCACATTCTCCAGACTGAATTACCTTAAATTGGAGGAGATAAAGAAGCAGACTGACTTACACTGACTGACTAATAGACTAACACTGCAATCCGTTGAGATTTTTTATTTTGTTTAGTCCCTGTCCCCTAATAATTTCTTCCCAGAGTAGGCACTTTTTGTTAAAGGAAGATTGACTAAATGAATGACAGCCATTGCTATCTATAGGGTATTCATTATATGCTATTTTCTCAATCCTTATAATAATTTGATGAACTGACTTGTTTCGAATTTTTTGTTTGTTTTTGACCCTCACTCAGCTGTGCTCAGGGCTTACTTCTGGCTATGCACTCAGGAATTACACCTGGTGGATTCGGGGAATACATGGGGGTTCCATGCATCAAAGCCCGGTTGACCGCATGCAAGGTCAATTCCCTACCTATACTATAGATATACACTATATACCAATACTATATATGTGTGTGTGTGTGTGTGTGTGTGTGTATACTACCTATACTATAGCTCTAGTCCTTGAATTGACTTATTTGATTAAAATGCTTATATAACATTAGCTAGTTAGAAAAGTTAAATAACTTCCTTAAATTTTAATAAAAGGTATCTGAAATATGAGTGCCAGGAGTTAATTCACAATATGACAATTTATAAATGATTATCACTTTAATTATAAGTGATTGTCATGTTTTGGGGTTGCTATCTGGCTTTGTGCTCAGGGAACTATCTGGGATGCCAAAAATCAAACCAGGGTCGACCACATTTAAGGCAAATGAACTGCCTGCTCTGCTGTTGTTCTGCCCCAGGCTTCACATTATGTAACTGGGAAGACAATGTGTAAAGAAAAAGAATGAGTGGTGGTGAAAAACTGGATTCACTAGTTACTAGTAGCATGACCTTGATGAGGTAACCTGAATTTTTGAAATGCAATTTATTCATCAGAAAAAGAAAATATTAGGACCAAAGAGATAGCATGGAGATAAGGCGTTTGCCTTGCATGCAGAAGAACGGTGGTTCTAATTCCGACATCCCATATAGTCCCCTGAGCCTATACCAGGAGTGATTTCTGAGCATAGAGCCAGGAGTCACCCCTGAGCACAGCCAGGCGTGATCCAAAAAACAAACAAAAAAAATTCTATTTATAGGGTTATCATAGGAATTTAAATGTAATGTCCATCATTAAATAGTACTTTACATATTCAAGAAGTCTTGACTTTCAAATTCCACTTACATTTTCAGTATCATCGGTATAATCTGTCAGTTCAGATACTGTTTAAGCCATGACACTTTTACAACTCAATTCTCCACACATATCCATATATAAGAAGAAATAAGAACTGAAGTTAGTGAATTGCAGGTTTAAGGGATAGAACTATTATTTTCTATTTCAGAAAGTAGAGCAATTTCTTGAGTATAAATAAACAAAAAGGCTCTATTATCTTCATTGATTTGACTTGTGTGAGTTTATTGGCATCTAACCCAAGCTGTCAATCTCACAACCTTCTCTCTTGCAGGTGGTTCAGCATGCCCTGGATAAAGCCAGTAAGGGGAGGACGTGCTTAATGGTTACCCACCGACTCTCCACTGTCCAGAATGCAGATTTGATAGTGGTTCTGCATGATGGAAGAATAAAGGAGCAGGGAACTCATCAAGAACTCCTAAGAAATAGAGACATGTATTTTAAATTAGTGAGTACACAGACAGTGCAATGATTTTTTTCAGTCAATATATATGTTGATCAGTGTGTAGTGCAAAAAAAGGTAGTGATGGATCATTTAGCACGCTTTGATTTTTTTCTTGCACTTCTCAATACTATGATTTATACTATTCTAGTAAAGACTATACATTTACACACCATCTTCCCTTCAGATTTTCAAAAGTAACAAAAATTCTCTAAACTTTTATAAATGTAAGAAAACCTAATATCCACTATTCTATAAAAGTGCTCATGCATATTTGCTTCAAAGTTGTTTATTCTTTATTTTCTCTTGGAGAAGGGGTGGGGATATAAAGCAGTTTCTGCCAAGGAACTTTATTTTTCATCAACTTCTGCAAAATAAAAAAGTGGAGGGAAACTATGCTCCCAGAGCTGAAAACACCCAGTTAATTGGGTTGCAAGATATCTAGCAAGGAATGTTTACATGTAGTTTGACCTTGAATCTAAAGGGAAAATAATTTAAATATGGAATTTTATTGATAATCATCACTTATGAGAGTACTTGAGATCATTTCTTTTTCTAAACCATAAGAATTTCTGGGGACAGAGATGGTACAGAAGGTAGTGTGCTTGCCTTGCACATACTTAATCTGGGTTCATTCCACAGCACTTCATATGTCTCCTGAGCACAACCAGGAGTGGTCCCTGAGCACAGAGCCAGGAGTAACCCCTGAGCATTGAGGCCAAAATAAATAAATAAATAAAAATAAATTATCTTATAATCTCCATTCTAATGTTACTGTCACTGAACATGTTTTATTTTAATTCCATTAAATTGAAACTCATTGAGGGTTTTTCTAGCTGATTTTCACCACTAAATGAAATGCCTCATGTGGTCCATGTTGAATATTACATTATTCAGACACTTTTGGATTGACAGAATAAATCACAGGCTTACTTGGGTATGCATACTTTCATACATATTTTGGTACAATTATCTACTTAAAATACAAACTACTGGGACAGGAGTGATGGTACAGCAGTAGGGTGTTTGCCTTGCACACGGCTAATCCAGTGCAGAAATTCAGTGCAGACCCCCATCACCGCATTCCATATAGTCTCTCAAGCCAGGAATTATTTCTGAGCGCATACCCAGTAATAACCCCTAAGTGTCACTGGATGTTCCTCCAAAATTAAAAAAAAAAAAAACTACTTATATTATAGGTGAATTTTTTTCAATTACTTTTCTGCTATTCAATTACAGAACTTGTTTAAATTTTACATGTGCATTTGGTGGGGGGGTGTTGGGTCAACAACCAGCACCTCTCAGGGGTTACTCCTGGATCTATGCTCAGAAATCGCTCCTGGCAGGCTCAGGGGACCATAAGGGATATCAGGATTGGAACCACTGTCCTGCATGCAAGGCAAAACCTTATCTCTATGCTATCTCTCCAGCCCCTTACATGTGCATTTTAATGTGACATTTTAAATTCCTGTGTAAACAGCAATATTGGTAAACTAAATCATATTTTCAATTTACTAAAATACATCATTTCACCTAGTGAACTTTATCTGTTAGCTGCAATTTCGTCTACTGACAGCAACACAATTAGATTCTCTGAAATGTGGTCTGCAAGTAGTTTGAAATCTTGTGATAAAAAATTAAAACCTGGGGCTGGAGAGATAGCATGGATGTAGGCAATTGCCTTGCATTAAGAAAGACAGTGGTTCTAATCCCGGCATCTCATATGGCCCCCTGAGCTTGCCAGGAGCGATTTCTGAGCATAGAGCCAGGTGTAACCCCTGGCGCTACCAGGTGTGACCCAAAAGACAAACAAACAAAAAAATTAAAACCCTATGCATATTATACAATTTGCAAAATAAAAATAGAATGGGCACAAGGTTGGGAATTAGATGGATTACTCACAATACTTAAAAGTATTAACAAGGAAAGTTTTGCAAGGCATAAATAGGAACTTCCTGCTTGTTTATAATTCCAGAGGAGGGTAGATGGAAAGGACAGCATGATGGAGAAATGGGCAAAGGAACCACTGAGGATTCTAACTCTGTAAACCCTCTTTAACAAAGGCCTGCAAAACCTGCCTGCAATGCCTACTTTCCTCTGGAAGCTATACTCAGGAATTCCATGACCAGACCTACAGAAACCAGTAAAACACTTTCCTTTCTAATGAATAGCCTTGCCTAATTTGTGTCTTTACTTCAAAAGAGTTTAAAGGATACTCCACAGGCATCAATCTCTTAAAGTCTCTATGCAAAGCTCAGTGGGGCCATAAGCCAATGAAGTCATAAAGGAAGTAGAGAGCTCATTTTAAGGAACTATCATAGTTTAACAGTTTTGAATGACTTCATTATTCTGAATATGTTTTTTAAGATATTTTAATTAAGGCATTAGCTTTAATTAAATCAATATTTCCAGGATTATTCCCATCATCTATGAAAGTATTTACTTTGATGAACTAAGGAATTTATGAATGTTTTTTAAAATTGTTAAGTCATCTATAAAGGATGCTATTTATGTTTACCTTAACCATTTTATAAATCTGATTTTTTAATAAATATACATTTTCTTACAGTAGGAATGGAAGAAGTAACTTAGATTATGAATTGAGATTTGAAAGGTTTTAAAACATTTCACAAGTTAAGAAAGAAATGGAAAAGTACTTTAACAAATTTAAATATAGTTCATAATTTTTAATTATTGGTTTACACTCTTATAAGTTAGTTAATAAGTAATAATATGTCTAGGTCACAATTTAGAGACTGTAAACCAGAAAACCAGATCACTCAAGATACCAAAGCAGTACAACTTTAATAATGTGTTACTGTCACAGTGCTATAATCTTTAATAAATAGTTGATTCCATCTGAAAAAACTATAATATTAAGTATGTACTAATAAAAATGAAATCAAACACAATTTGCTAAGAATTGTCAGGGTAGGGGGCCAGAGAGATAGCATGGAGGTAAGGCGTTTGCCTTTCATGCAGAAGGTCATCAGTTCAAATTCCGGCATCCCATATGGTCCCCCATGCCTGCCAGGAGCAATTTCTTAACATGGAGCCAGGAGTATCCCCTGAGCACTGCTGGGTGTGACCCAAAAACAAAAACAAAACAAAAAGCAAAAAAAACAGAATTGTTGTGGTAGGTCACAAAGTCACTGGTATAATACGCCTGTGTCCTCATCTCTGCATCACTATTATCAATAGATCCTTCTATTACAGGCTAGATCTAAGTACATGGAAACTTTTTCCTTATAGTCACATGACATTTTCAACTAAAATTAACTTTTGGGGGGGGC
Source organism: Crocidura indochinensis (assembly GCA_004027635.1). Taxonomy (NCBI): domain Eukaryota; kingdom Metazoa; phylum Chordata; class Mammalia; order Eulipotyphla; family Soricidae; genus Crocidura; species Crocidura indochinensis. The sequence continues at coordinate 6,404 of PVKC010009885.1, read as the reverse complement.
CGGGCAGTGGCGCTGGAGCTAAGGTGCCTGCCCTGCCTGTGCTAACCTAGGACGGACCGCGGTTCGATCCCCCGGTTCCCCATATGGTCCCCTGTGCCTGCCAGGAGCGACTTCTGAGCAAATAGCCAGGAGTAACCCCTGAGCGTCACCGGGTGTGGCCCAAAAACCAAAAAAAAAAAAAAAATTAACTTTTTGGGTTTTTTGTTTGTTTGCTGCTAGGCCACACCCAGTGACATTCAAGGATTACTCCTGGCTATAAGCTCAGAAATCATTCCTGGCTTGGGGGACCATATGGCCCACCTGGGGATTAAACTGCAGTCCGTCCAAGTTAGCGGGTACAACACAAAAGCCTTACCTTTTGCATCACTGTTCTGGCCCTTAAAATGATCTTTCTTTGGTTAAATTTTGGGGTCTCGCCCAGCAGTGCTCTGAGGCTATTCCCATCTTGTTGCTTGAGGGTTTTTCCCAGAGTTCCGGATCAAATCAAAATCTCTGACATGCAAAGCATGTCCTCTAGCCCTATGAGCTCTCTTCTTGGTCCCTATAATCAACTTTAATCTAGCTAATTTGGGTCTTTTATCATAGACCATCAGTTGGTCTAATTAATTTGATGCTGAAATAATTTGGTTCTTAAACATACATCCTTGTGAACCTAATTCTCTGCAAGATATTTTCTTTATTACAACATGCTCTACTCTGAAAGTCTTTCCCACGAAAACACTGATTTCTGTCAGTCATGATTCACAGCCTAAAATGTAACAGACAAACATTATCAGACTTGCCCAAGAACCCTGACCCTCTACTTCTCCTTAAGCATTTGGGCATGAGTTGTGACTCCCAAACAGTGCTTTGGAGATCCAGGGATTCCTGCAGCTCTTTCAGCCTGAGCAGCAGCACCTCCTTAAGCATTTGCCTGTGGTGGCAGGGATGGCCCAGGTTTCCCTGGTGTTGGGGCTCTGCAGGCTTTACTAAACAGTGCTTGGGGACCATGTGTTGCCAGGATCAGTTGATGTAAAGCATGCATCTGTACTCTGTACTCTCTGTCATCTCCTTTGTAATTATGCATATATAACTATATATAATTATATATGTATAACTATATACATACATACATATATATGTATGTATGTATATATATATATATATATATATATATATAGTTCAAAGAGACAAGAATAGGGCCAGCCAATATACAGCAGGTAGGGCTCTTGCCTTGCACTGGCCCACCTGGGTTTTGATTACCCTGCATCCAATATGGCTCTCTCTGTGCACTGCTAGGAATAAATAACTTCTGAGTGCCAACTCAGGTTCAATCCACAGCCACCTATATGTTCTCATGAGCATTGTCAGGAATGAATCCGGAGTGTAGAGCCATAAGTAACCCTTGCACACTGCTAGGTGTGACCCAGAAATGAGAGAAAGAGAGAGAGAGAGAGAGAGAGAGAGAGAGAGAGAGAAGGAGAGAAAGTAAAAAATGGAGTAGAGCTAGAGCTCAGTAGTACAATACATGCCTCACACGTTCAGTCATGGTCTCAATAACATCCTGCCTTTGCATGAGAGTGCATGATGGTGGGCTAGAGATACCCATAAAGAGCTGCCATAGAGATGAGTCTGGCAAACACTTTGACCATCACAACATCATTCTCTACATTCTTAGAGTTACAGTGTTAGTCCCCAGACCCTGAAGACCCCAAACCAGAAGCTCTTACTCGCCTTAAGAAACAAGGCGAAAGTTTTCCAGATCTTGAAGCTCCAAAGCGTTATATAAGCATCAAGCCTATAGCAGCTTGAAAGTTTATTTACTCCTTCCCCCTCCCTTCTTAGATACTGCTCCCTGTTAAGGTTAGCAGGCTAGAATTAGCCTGTTAAATCCATATAATCTGCTTGCCAGTTTCATATAGGGCCTCTGTCTCATGACAGAGTGCCCAGCTATAGCTGAATAAACTCCCTTTTGCATTTTACATTACCAGAGGTGGTCTTTGACTCTCAGCACTGGTCGGATTATCTACTCGGATCCTAACAACAGTACTCCTCTTCCTTCCCTTCCTCCTCCTCCTCCTCTGATGATGATACGTCACACTTATTATAGGAGGGGTTTACTTAATGAGTCTGAAAACAATTGGATCCTAACCATGCTGGATCCTTATCTTGAGAAGGATAAAATATGGTCCAGATGAAACAATATGCCACAGCCATTTTACAATTCCCCAGACAAATTGCATCCCAGCTTGCTGCAGTACATGCTTATACAAAATCCATTTAGGCCCTAGCAATGAGCAGTTTTCCAACTTACACCATGTAGAGAGGTGGAAAGACACAGTAGTTGAGAAAAGCTGCAGTGTGGCAGTGGGCTGCTACCAGTGCCTTTTCCACAGTACATGCAGAAAGATGTGGTAGGTAGCTTTAGAGGATTTATTTTTCCTCTCCTAAGTGAATATTATAAAAATACATAATGATGTATTTAAAGACTCTAATAAGAAATACAGAAATCGAGGCTAGAGAGATAATAGAAAGCATTAAGGAGCTTGTGTTACTTGTGACCATCCATCCCCAGTATGACCCCAGTTCCAGACACTCTACTAAATAACCGGTAGGTGCAACCCTGAAAGTAACACCAGGTGGCCAAAATAATAAAAAAGCACCACATCCTGGGACCCTCTCTTTGAACAAAAAGTCCTGATGGAAAACTGCTGTGAGGAAGTCCTGGTCTACTGGACATTTACTTGCAAAGTTAGTGAAAGTCTCTACATAATGCTTCAAGTAATATAATTTGCATTATTTTAGTTAAACTACACTTATAAAACCTATGTTACTTTCTTCTATCTTATCAATTGACACAAATTAAATAGATTTAAACAACACAGATGTAGGGATTGGAAAGATAATATGATGGGTGAGATGCTTCTTTTTTATATTGCAAGCATTTTATTCAAACACCATCAACCAATAAACTTCACCATCCCTATCATGGGTGATCCCTGAACACTGATCCTCTGAGCACTTCCAGGTATTGTGCAAAAAAAGAAAAATTATTATCTTGTAATTTTGGAAGTCAAGTTTTGTCTGCTCTAGACACTAATCTGTTTCTTATTCTTACAAACTTCTGTGCATTTCCCATGTTCCTGATCTGAATTTCTCTCCGCTCTGCTTCCATCCTCATATCTCAATCTTTATCCTGGCTTTCCACTCTTATTTTTCTAAGGATTCTTGTTATTAAATTGGTACCTCCATATAAAATCATCTTTCCATTTCAAGACTTAACTTAATCACATCTATAAAGCCATTTTGATATGTAAGTGTATGCACAGTTTCCTGGGAGGAGGATATGGTCTTCTTAAATTGTTTGGTTAGTTGGTTTGGAGACACATCTGATAATGATCTGTAGTTGACTCTGTACTTGGGGTCATTTCTGGTAATGCTCAGGGAACATCTGTGGAGTTGAACTGAGTTAGCCACATGCAAGGTCAGCATATGAATATCAGTACTTTTTTTCCATCCCTAGAATGTGGACTTCTTTTAACTATCATTCTCATTCTATTACAAAGCTACCCATGTTCAAATGCTCATGAAATGGAGAAAAGGACATTTTTCTCGCAGATTTGCATCAAGTAAAATGTCAAAGAGGAGCTGAGAAGTATAACATATAGCATATAAGAGGCCCCTAGAACAATTCCAGCAACACAAGGCCCCTAAGTACATACCATCAGGTATGACTCCCATGGCCTCCAACATTTCCAAGCACTGTTGGGGTGATTCCAACCAGAAAAAGTATTTCTTCATCAAAAGCTCAAAGACGACAGACAAATCTATCATCATTACATACACTGAGAGTAAAACCTCACATATCTTGCCTCCATGCCCTATGGGTATTTTGTTTTGTTTCTTCCATTGCAGCTGCTAGCCATTCTCATTGCTCGAACAGGTCTGTAAATGTATTTGCTTTCCTTTGTTCTGCTACTCAACTCCATTATTGCTGTTCATTTATTTTATCCAGAGCAGACATATTAAAGAAAAATTGGGGGAGCTTTGGGGTGGAGGTTATTTTTGTTTGCTACCTGTTTGTCACCAGGCTAGTGATTAAGTATCACTCCAGGTGGAATTTGGGGGACTGTGCGGCTCCAGGGTTGGGAACTTGTTCCCTGCTTGCAGAGCAAGCACTTTTACCCTTTTAACTTTCTCCACAGCCCCAAATAGAGTTCTATATTAAGTTCTATTTTTTTTCTTATTTCTGGCTCCTGCCTAGCAGGGATCTTACTCTTAGGTCTGTGCTCAGATAGCATATTGGGTGCTGGGGACCAAAAAAGGGTTGTCAGTGGACATGGAGATGCCATTACTCCTGTACTATCTCTTCAGCCTTATTACATTCTACCTTCTGTTTTCTTTTACTTTTTTTTTTGGGGGGGGGGGGTGGACAACCATACCCTGCAGTACCCAGGGTATCTGCTTCCACTGCATTCAAGGATATCACTGCTGGTGGGGACCATATGTGATGCCAGGGTATGAGCCTATGTCAGCAATATGCAAGACATTTCCCTATTCATTGTAATATTACTCTGACCGTAAATTCTCCTTTATTTATTTACTTATTTAGGTTTTTGGGCCACACTTGGTGACACTCAGTATTCACTACTAGCTATGTGCTCAGAAATTGCTCCTGGCTTGGGGGACCATATGGGACAACACGGATCGAACTGTGGTCCGTCCTAGGTTAGACGTGTGCAAGGCAAATGCCCTATCACTTCTTCCATTGCACTGGCCCATAACTTTTACATTTTTTTTTTTTTGGTTTTTGGGGTTATTCCTGGCTAAGCGCTCAGAAATTGCCCCTGGCTTGGGGGACCAAATGGGACGCCAGATGATAGAACCACAGTCCTTCCTTGGCTAGCGCTTGCAAGGCAGACACCTTACCTCTAGTGCCACCTCGCCAGCCCCAACTTTTACCTTTTTAATCCTATTTTCTTCCCACCAAATAACCTTTGTGCTAGCAGGTAATAATGGCATTCCTCATACTGCAATTACATAACTTCTAATTCAACATACAATTGAATTTTTCTAAAACTACTCTAAACTATTGTTTCTAATGTCATCTCCATTTTCTAATTTTTCATATAAGCAGTGAATAAGTTATCTGTGTATAATATGTCATTTGGCCCAATATCAGCTCTGTAAGCGACAGTGTTCTTACTTTCTTTGGAGAAGAAAACTTAAAATTCAGATAATTAAGTAATTTGTTGATTAAGATTCAAACCCTTGTCTAACTTCAAAGTCTCATATTTCTTCTTAGACACCATGAGATTCAGCATAAAGTGTGAGTTCTTTGAGACTTCAGAAAAGAAAGTTTAATAATTATATATGAAAAACTATAAATGAACATAGTTTTTTCCTTTATTAAACCAAAAAAAAGGAATGATTCCAAGCTGGAGCGATAGCACAGTGGTAGGGTTTTTGACTTGCATGCAGCTGACCCAGGATGGACCTGGGTTTGATCCCTGGCATCTCATAAGGTCCCCTGAGCCAGGAGAGATTTCTGAGCGCATAGCCAGGAGTAACTCCTGGGTGCCACCGGGTGTGCCCCCTTCCCAAAAAAGAAATGATTCCACAAACGACTCTATTTTTGGAAGATATAAATGATGGAATGCCATTCTTTATAAATGAAGACATCTGGGGCTGTAGAGATACAATGGAGGTAAGGCATTTGCCTTGCATGCAGAAAGTCGGTGGTTTAAATCCCAGCATTCCATATGGTCCCCGAGCCTGCCAGTAGCGATTTCTGAGCATAGAGCCAGGAGTAATCCCTGAGCGCTGCCAGGTGTGACACAAAACCAAATAAATAAATAAATAAATACATGGAGACATCTGGGGCTGGAGAGATAGCATGGAGGTAAGGTGTTTGCCTTGAATGCAGGATGGTGGTTTGAATACCAGCATTGCACCTGGTCTCCCGAGCCTGCCAGGAGTGATTTCTGAGCATAGAGCCAGGAGTAACCCTTGAACACTGCTGGGTGTGACCCAAAGACAAATAAAATAAAATAAAATAAAATAAAATAAAATAAATTGAGACATCTTTGCTACTGAATGAAGGTATTTTGTTGGATCATGTACTTTATTTAATTTTATTTTAATTAATAAATTTTATTTAATTAATATTTATATCACATTAATATAATACATGGCTAAGAAATTCCATTACCTAGTTAAAAGTCAAGAAGACAGTCTTAAAAAAAAAAGACCGTTTAGAGGCTGGAGTGATAGTACAGCAAGTAGAAAGTTTGTCTTGCAAGTAGCCAACTGATGTTCCATCCAGGCATCCCATAGAGTCCCTTGAGCCTGCCAGTAGTGAATTCTGAGGCACAACCAGGAGTAACCCCTGAGCAACGCTATCTGTGGCCCAAAAACAAAAACAA
>PVKC010009884.1:0-26347 GCA_004027635.1 Crocidura indochinensis | reverse complement strand
GCTATGCACTCAGAAGTCGCTCCTGGCAGGCACGGGGGACCATATGGGAACCGGGGGATCGGGATCAAACCATTTTCCGTCCTAGGCAAGGCAGCAGGCACCTTACCTCCTGCGCCACCTCCCGGCTCCCTGACCTTGTTTAATTAGCTTATTGTTACTTATCTCTCTCAGGGGTTTACATCCTTTTAAAAATATTTTAAATAATTTTAGGAATGTTTTGGTAAAGGACATCTCTATTATTGCTTGTCTGAAAAACTCATGTCACCTTCATTATATTTTATGATTTTTCAGTCTAAAGTGTTCCTAACTGGTATCGTCTATCTTTTAGTAATGTGAATATGTCATTCCAACTACGCCTCTCCTATAGGATTTCTGTTGAGAAGTGTGATGAATAGAACTGTCTTCACATGTTATTATTTTTTTCAAGCAGCTTTCAATATTTCAACATCCATTTTTGATATTTTAACAACGATATATCTTGTTATAGATCATATTGAGTTATAAAATATGAATGTTCTCCCAGAAATCTACTCAACTATGAATTCTTTATTAGGGTTAGAAATTCTGTTATTTCCTATTTCCTTTTTTTTTTTTCTGGACCACACACATTTGATACTCAGGGGTAATCCTGGATACACGCTTAGAAATTGCCCCTGGCTTTGGGGAACCATATGGGATGTCAGGGAATCAACCACAGTCCTTCCTTGGCTAGTGCTTGCAAGGCAGGCACCTTATCTCTAATGCCACCTATCTATTTCTTTTCTTAATTACTTCTCTAAATTTCAAATATTTTCCCTCTTCTATTTGTATATTGACTGTAATTTAATATTTAATTTGTTACTCTTTCCTCTTCAGGTTGAGTCTGTTTATCGACTTTTGGATGGAAGTTTATTCAATGTTCTCATTATTCCTGTCATTTGTTTTAAATTTTTAAATAATCTTTTTGTTAAAAACACAAGGCTTATGTTTTTAAAACTCTTTTTGATAGCTCAGAGATAATTTTCTGTGTTCAACATTCTGAGACATTATGTATTCTATGGTACCTTTCTACAATGTTTTCTACATCTTTGAAATTTCTATACTTGTCTCCATTGAAGACTTGTCCTTTGTAAAAGTCTTTTCCCCCTTATTTTTAGAATGCTTGCTTGCTAAATTTTTCTGCTTGTATGTATCTGAATTAGTTCCTTTTGTTTCCCAGCAGATGGTGTTGTGGTTTTAGTCTTAGAAATTCCTTAGATTTTTTTTTTTTTTATGGCCATAATGGGTAGGGGGCATGAAACTTTGAACATCACATTGTTGCTAATTAGAGGTAGTGGTGAGAAGGAAAGAAGCCAGAAGCAGAGTTTGAAACTGCTGCTCTGCATCCATAGCAGTGCTGGCCACCATCAGTGCCAAAAGTCTGAATTACAGTTCTCCACCTCTTGACTGCAGCCAAAACTCAAAGACAATTAGTTCCTGGAAATGAAGTGTGAACTCAGCCAGGTCACCTAAAATATCAGGTGTCAGTTTTTCTTCCATAGTGCCATATATATATTTTTGTTTTGTTTTGTTTGCCAGCAACCTAGACTTTCACCCTTCTACTTTTTTAACCTCCCATAGCAAAGTGTGTGTGCCATTCCATAGATCCCTTCACTGAATAATTTTCTCCTCTTAATTTCATGCAAGACATGACAAATTTAAAATAAGGAAATCCATCTAATGTTCAGCCTATCTGGGCTCTCAAGGGGTAAATATTTATTCTATGGTCTGTAAATAATTTCCGTTTGTACTTTTTCTTAAAGGTATCCATTTCATTTATCTGGAAGTCTAGGTTTTACATTTTTGTTGGCTTTTATTTTTGGTTGGGTTGGGCACACCTGGGAGTGCTCAGGGGTTACTCCTGGTTCTGTGTTCAGAAATCACTCCTGGCTCGGAGGACCATATGGGATGCCAGGGATCGAATGAAACTGTGCCCATCCTGGGTCAGCTGCATGCAAGGTAAATGCCCTACTGCTGTGCTACTATTCAGACTCCATACTTTTTGTTTGTTTTGTTTCTACTATTATATAGGTAACAGATATTATTTTTTAAAATGACTCATATAGTTTGTAATTCTTTTTCCTAAGAAAAACATATCTGGGGATAGTACTGCTAAAGGGGCTTTGTCTTCCATACACCTGACATAGGTTTGATCCCTGGCATTGCATACAGTCCCCTGAGCATTGCCAGGATTCGTCCTGAGTGTCGAACTAAGAGTAACCCTGAGTACCACCAGATATAGTCAAAAGATTATCAAAATAACCCAAAATAAGGTTTGAACTCTGTATATTTGTGTTTTTAATATATTAAAGCATTGTATATTAGAAAAAAGTAAATTAGTATAAGATAATACTATAAAATCAATATATATTAATATACTAAAACTACAAAAGGTATTTTTATATTCTTCTATAAAATTGCTGCAAGGAGGGATGCAAATACTGAGTTAATAGCCAAGAATTGTATCTCTGAAGAATAAAAAATGTAATCCTCAATAATATCTCAAAAACTAGTTTAAATATTATCTAGTCAATATAACTGTTCTATTATAAAATAAACAATTTGAATTGTTGGGCAAATTGGATACTGTCAAAAGCTGTGTTTATTTCTTTTGTTGCCTCACAGAATCTCAGGCCAGCTGGCAAATACCACAGGGGTCTGTGTTTTGTCATTTAAAAAGCACTGAGCAAAGTATCATTGTTATAAATTCGTATCACAGAACTATGGGATCAGATTACAAACAAGAGTATTCACTTTAAAAATGACTATATATCTCCCTGCCAAGCAAAATAGTCACATGGTTGTTTTTATCAAATACTATTTCTATCTGAATAAGTGAACAAAATTTAGTAAAAGCTTTCTATAAACTATGCCTAAGCTGAGCAGTATTTCTTAACTTTTTTTTTTTAGCTCCTAGATTCTTTTAGAATGTGATAAAAGCTCTCGTCTCCAGAGGGAAAACAATCACATATAGGCAGTTACACTTGAAATTTTTTGTTCAGTTTCCATAAATCCTCCTCTCTCTGGGCAAAAAAAATACCTCCTATGTACATTTTAAAATGAATTCTGAGTAATAATATAACACTTTAAACATTTAAAATATAGCTTCTACTTCCTTTTTTTTATTTTGTGAGTCTCTAACTGCTGATGTCTAATAAGATGGGATATTTTTCTTAACTCCAATACATGGCAAAAATAATTACCAGATCACAAAAAAACTAATGATGTATTTAATAATAAACGTTTTTCTCTTTCAAAATTTAAAATTATGTTCTTTTCTACCTAGATGACTATATGCTATGCACACATTTGTTGACTTAATGTTTATTTGTGTGTTATATGTATATAGTTGCATATTCTAAAGGTGCGAAATATTTCCACACATTGCAGGTAACTCTATACCTTTAGTTATTCATTCCAATGATAGAATTTCAAGGATAAAGTCATTTTTAATCAGAAAATAATCTTTATGCCTATTTACTTTATCTGCTAGCTATAGAATTTAGATATTTTGTAATCCATAAACATCCTTATACATATATGTCTTGGTGCTGATGGGAATTATTCTATTTAAAGCATAATCAAAGAGCCAGGGCAGCCATAGAATGACTGGCATTTGTTCACAGTGTTAGCACATTCTGCATAGCACCTTTTGTCAAAAGAATGCTGTGGGGAAATTAATTCATTATATTTGTGCCACCTCAGGGTACCAATCATTCTTTCTATTCTTGCTTCTGTGTCTCTCATTGTAGCTTGATTCTGTAAGGAAACAGAAATGAGACTGAACCTTAATTATGTTTTACCAGATAGCTTGCCCGAAATATAGAAGGATAGGAAAGCTTTGAAGGTTCTGTCCCACCCTGAAGACAAGACTTTCCCTTAGCAGCTGTCAACATTCTCCTGAGGTAACTCTATTGTCTGTGGTGGTAATTGGCAACTTTTTCACACTGAGAGTCTTTGTGAAGGTAATAACAGTAAAGTGCCTCTGCTATGTGGATTTTATAACTATGGAAAGAAAATCAAGGCATTAACTAATAAAATGAAGCAACTCATACTTCTCTAACTGAATTCCTGTACTAGAGAGAGACATCGGACCAACAAATTGCGGCCTTACAAGAGATTCTTTTGTACTAGAATGGAAACATTTTCAGATTTAAGCTATAAATTGTCACAATGTCAGTGATTCTGTGTTGTTCACGTAGCCTTTCCAGACAGATTATTCGTTGGCAGATTAGAGACAATTTAAAAAATAATAGGTATTATTTTATACGTTAAATATGCTGATTTCCAAGTTTTTTTTGGTTTTTGGGCCACACCCGGTGACACTCAGGGGTTACTCCTGGCTATGCACTCAGAAGTCTCCCCTGGCTTGGGGGACCATATGGGAAACTGGGGATCAAACCGCGGTCCATCCTAGGCTAGCGCAGGCAAGGCAGGCACCTTACCTCCAGCGCCACCACCCGGCCCCTGATTTTCGATTTTTAACCTTTTTCATCAGTATGAGCTTGTCTGCTTGTCCATCAGCATTAGCTCATTTCTGGTGCTTGACCTATGGCTTCTAGACTGCCATTTGTTAAAAAATAATCTAGTGCTTAGCACTTAGAAGTGCAATTCCAAGTCCAATTGGCATGCTATTTTATATTGTTGTTATTCTTAGGTTGACTTGCATAGCATTACATGTATTCACAGCTGATTGGACCTATCATAAAAGAGATCAGATATAGAAACAAAGAAGCAGAACACAGGGAGATTACAGAGGTTTCAGAGTCAAACAAAACAAAAACTAACCAAGTTGTTTTATAAAAAATCACAACAAGCTGAGGATCAGAATCTAGTTATATAACTAGGAAAAAGCTCAAATTAAATCCAGGCTAAGTGAAAGAGCTAACATCCAATAACTTGATAAGGACCAAGAAAGCCACAAGTGTTCAAGGAACATAACAGAAATAGGAATAGATAAGAAACCAATATCGGGGCCGGGAGTGGCGCTGGAGGTAAGGTGCCTGCAGTAACCTATATATTCTTTATGGCCCCCCGTGCCTGCCAGGAGCAACTTCTGAGAGAATAGCCAGGAGTAACCACTGAGCGTCACTGGGTGTGGCCTAAAAACCAAAAAAAAAAAAAAGAAACCAATATCAATTAAAAGACATTATAACTAATTCAATAAATACGTATTCTATGTGGTATACAATCCTGTTACCGATTTGATGAACTGTAAAGAGAGGTCAACAACAAACAAAATAATCTGTTATCAGGGCCAAAATGATACCTCAGTGGTTAGGGTATTTGCTTTGCACATGACTGACATGGGTTTGATTCTGGGCATTTCATTAAGGTCCCCTGAGGAAGGAGGAAATTTTTAATGCAGAGGCAGGAGTAACTCCTGAACATTGCCTGGTATGACTCCAAAACAAGCAAACAAAAATTATCTATTTTTAGTGAGCAAATCTTAAAGTAAGTATAAAATTTTCAGGAAAGAAGAATCAAATTCCTTTGTGTGAAAGACCTTATTATATATAGAAATAGTTGACAAAGGGGCCCGGGAGATAGCATGGAGGTAAGGCGTTTGCCTTTCATGCAAAAGGTCATCGGTTCAAATCCCAGTGCCCCATATGGTCCCCCGTGCCTGCCAGGAGCAATTTCTGAGCATGGAGCCAGGAGTAACCCCTGAGCACTGCCGGGTGTGACCCAAAAACCAAAAAAAAAAAAGAAAGAAATAGTTGACACTATAGACTTTGCGTAGAGCAATATTCCTTAAAATATCCTTGGTGAAATAATGACAAAGATTTTAAATAATTAATTGTTCATATATACTACATATGCCGAAGAAAATTATTTTTCTTTTCTTTTTTTCTTGAGTAACGCCAGTAGTGTTCAGGGGTTATGTCTGGCTCTGCTTTTATAAATCTTTCCTGGCAGGCAGGAAAGATTTTTTACAAAATTCTATAATTCTCAGTACATTTTTCAGTCAGATTAGACTGTCATATGAGGTTTCAGGAAAGCTATCTGTATAATTTGAATATTTCTCAAACCTATATATTCTTTAAACACCTTGCTTATTTGATAGTGTCAGGGACTAAACTCTATGTATAAAACATTCAATGTATACTCTATCCCACTGAGCCATATTTTTGTTTTCTGAATGTTTTATAAATTGAGCATCTTTGGAACAATTATTTCATAATACATATATTGACAATGTTTGATATTGGAAGTGGATGAGTAGGATCATAAAAATAATCTTGTCTTGTGATAACCATATTAATTTTATTGACTTTCCCAAATTTTCCATGTCATTTTGTGATGATACTAACTTTGGCTAGGAATGACTCTAGCTGCACAACTTTCTTCCTTTAATCTGGCATGAGTCATTGAACCACATGAGGAAAGTCTGTGCGTTATTTTTCTATACCATACTGGTAGACAGTGTTAGATGCTAGCAGAAAAAGAAATGGCAGGTGCCTTCCTTCTAGCTGGAGTGGTTGATGACTTGATACATGAAGAAAATGTTACCATCTGCACACAAAATCAGCTGTCACCCCAAATGTGAAAATGTGCAAAGTGGCAATCCGAGATTGCCACTTTGTTTTGACAGGTGGGGTAGTGGAAATATTCTCTCTAAATCTGCATTATAATACATTCCTTCTAAGCAAGTTAATCCCTTTCCATTATGTCCAAATAAATCCCCTTAAATAACTGTTGCTCTAATTTTAATATTAAAAAATCTTGTATATTTTCAGAGGTTATCTATTGTATACAAATTTTCTTTAGAAAAATTTGCAATGTGGTATAAAAGTACATATGCACTAAATTCATAATTATTTGAATTGCAGTTTCTAAGTTATTGAGAACAAGATGTCCTGAAAATTCTATGATTTAAAAATTATTAGAAATGCTATGCTATCTTAATAAAGTACTGATTTTTATCATTTCAGTAATAATTTGTCCAACTACTTTTCCAACTAATATAGTTGAACTTAACGAACTTGGTCTATGTACTCATAATCAAAATAACAGAGAATTTCTTCAGTAAATCACTATAGAGATTTAAAAAAACCTTCACAAAGTGTCTTCTATGGAAAGGAAAGATGATATTCTCTTAGGCTTATTTGATTGAAGCAGAAATGTTATTTTGGGAAATGAAAAAATAAGAATGCCATTCTTTAGTGTACACTATGACAGATTGACTATCTACATTAAATTGGTACATTTATCAATCTAGAAAATTTTGATAGAACATGGTTAACCTCATTGTTGAAGAGACTGAAAGTAAAATAAGGTGTTGATTAGCCTTGGTATCTGTGAAATTCAATCGAGTATTTTGACAATCCTTATCCAGTTGGGCGTAATTAAAGTATAATTTACAGCAAATGGAGAGTTCAGTGGCTAGATGCCTTAATTGTCATAAAAATTTTCTACTTAAGATGACAAGAAGCAGAAACATGGGAAAATCGCTTGTCTGTGATGATAAGTGTCATGGCTAATTAAAGGGTAAAGGTCACAGTATGTGTAAAAGGAGTTAACTGAAATAGACAGCATTCTGCCACTGTTTTTTTTTTCTATCTTAGAACTGGTTGAAAACAGGCAAAAAGAGATTCTATAGACAGGAACAACTAAACTTAACAGGAATGCTGCTTGAAATGTTGCATTTCAGGAGAGAAAACATATGATATGACTTCTGATAATCCTAGTATCAAAGGACAGTTATAATATCATTTACTAGAATTGTGTTCTTACTTTATATTTTATTTTATTTTGGTTTTTTAGTTTTGGGGCCACACATGGTGACACTCAGGGGTTACTCCTGGTTCTGTGCTCAGAAAATGCTCCTGGCTTGGGGAGCCATATGGGACACCAGGGATTTAACTGAAGTCTGTCCTGGATCAGCCATGTGCAAGGCAAATGCCCTACTGCTGCGCCATTGCTCCGACCCGTTTTGCTACTTTAGGCATGTCTCAGAATTAATATATATGTTGGCAAGTTAATGTACAAAAATAAAGCTTAGTGATTGTTAAATAGTATTTAATTAAATGGTTTGAATTTATGCATTCCTAATTAAAATATATAATAGTGAATATTTAATACAATTATTTTCATTTATGCATTTCTTTTTTTTTTTTTTTTTGGTTTTTGGGTCACACCCGGCAGTGCTCAGGGGTTACTCCTGGCTCCATGCTCAGAAATTGCTCCTGGCAGGCACGGGGGGACCATATGGGGCACCGGGATTCGAACCGATGACCTTTTGCATGAAAGGCAAACACCTTACCTCCATGCTATCTCCCGGGCCCCTCATTTATGCATTTCTAATTAAAAAATAAATAATCCAAGTTTTCTCCATGACATTTATATCTAAAAATGCACACCTAATTCATGCCTCTTATTTTCTTTATGATCCAGGTTTAGCTTGATTTTACGTTCAGTGAATATATATGTACATATAGATTGGCATATGTATATATATATGCATACATATACTGGACATATATGCTATAAATGATAAATATGACTATTTGGTTATATTATCTATAAAGCATATGAAAGACTCATTTTACTTTATATATTCTAACAGAATATAACTTTAAAAAATAGGAGGGCAAAAATCATGATACATGATAAAACAATTTTAGAATAAAGCAGGAATATCTTAAGAAAAAAGATGCAAATATATTATCTCTCATTCTTATTTTCTTTATAAAACTGATCTTTTCAGTCATCCTGGTGATAATGATGTACCTCAATTATATTGCCTTTCTGTCTCATTTTTCTATTCTCTTTTTCTACAGATCCACTTTATAAGACCAGTGCCACAGAGTGAATCAAACACTCTTCATGGTTTAAAAGGTCATCACTGGTACATATATGCTTCAAGATTGAACTCATAGAGGTTACTTATGTCTATGTATCAGTAGAATTTCATTTCTTACATTTATGATGGTCATTATTCCCTTGGTTCACCAAAGAATGAAAGACAGGATGAAATCCAAACCTGACTCATAGAATTATCTTTGACTTTGCATCTTTCCTTGTACAATTCAAAGTTTGATCCAAAGCTTTAATGAAATCTTATTAGAAGATTCTGGAATGAGAGATTAATTTTAAATTCTTACAACTGTGCTGACCTTTTCAATATTTGTTTACTTTAAAGACATATAATTGAGTTGGTTGACAGACCAATGAAATTTTAATTAGACTTGTTCCCTGAAGAAAAAGGATCTCACCTTTGAGATTAATTTGAGATAAAACAAGAAAAATCCTTCTTTTATAGTTTTGCATGTAAATCACTCTAAGATCTTTTGTTTCTGAACCTGTCCTGAAACTTTTATGGGCAAGAATGCTTTAAAAAGGGCAAACTTAAGATTTAACATAGAGTTGCTTTATGTTGTTTATTTGCAAGATAAATTCTATACAGAAAAATAATTATTATCTAAATAAAGTCACTCAATTCCTGGAGAAAATGGTCACTCTACTTGTCAAAGTTAATAGTAGTATTTTTTAAATAAAGTTCTAATAGTTTGGCTCCTCTTGACTGATGTTTTAAAAGTTTTGTCTTTGTATTGAATCTTACTACCAACATTTGCTAAGTTGACTTCATAGTCAACTACTGCATGTACTTTTCATGTTTGATCACATTCTTTTTCTTATATAATGTTAAATTTTATTACTATACATATTTATATATTCTGCTTTTTGGGCAACACCCAGTGAGGCTCAGGAGTTACTCCCAACTATGTGTTCAGAAATCGCTCCTGACTTGGGGGACCATATGTAACACCACTCTGATCACATATTATTTTCTTATGTAATATTAACTTTCTAAAATATGTCACATTTCTTATCATCATTCTTAAACTTTTTGTAATTTGTTGATGAATTACTTAGCCCTTAAAGATGGTCATAGTCCCACAGACTGGCACATAAAAGATAAAATCAAGAGGATAGAAACTTTGCAGAATACCTTTGCTAAACACAGGTTCTGAAATTAGATGTGAACTACAAAGGGACACAGAAAAAATACTTTAACAACTGGAAATTACACAGCCTGCTACTTAACAGCCAGTGGGTCTGAGATGAAATCAAAGAGGAAATCAAAAATTTTCTGGAAACAAATGTCAATGAAGACACATACTATCAGAATCTATGGGACAGAGCAAAACTGGTACTGAGAGGAAAATTTATAGCTTTGCAAGCACAAATCAGGAAGGAAGAAGGGCCATACCTGAACAGCTTAATGACTCAGCTTATAAAATTAGAAAATGATCAATGACGCAGCCCAATCAGGAGTGAAAAACTCCTGAGAGGAAATCATGTCAGAAAGGCCCGCTTTGAGTAGTCACAAGTAAGCTGACCCCTTTGCATGGATTGTCTGAAACATAATTTCATAGACTGTGATAATTTCACCCTTTCCCTTTAAGAAAAATCGGCCTCAGAAAAATCCTCCTGCAGTCAAAGGAAGACAGTACCAAACTGCCAGGTCTAATGCACCCCCATTGACCAGTTTCTTTGACCAGTGCAAATTTTGGCGCCAAGCATTGAATTCCAAACTCAGTAGGAAAGCTACTACCCAAAACTCTAAAACATTTTTTCCTTCCCTGATAATTGCAAACTTACTCAAAATATTTCTCACTTCTCCATAGCTACCTGTTTCTCTTACGTCCTAAATTATTACCTGTGTTCCTCTCTTCCTGACCCAAAACATATACAAAATTCCTTTCCATCCTCAGCACCTGGCCCTTTTAATATGCAGAATGTTAGCTAAACATCCATTGTCCTTCCTCAACTCTGGTTTCTCTACCTGTCACTTCATATGCTAATTCTAACTTTAATCTTAGTGATTCAACCCCTTTTCCTTTCTTCCTGGCTATGCCTCACCTTGCATTCCAGAGTTTACTTTATAAGGCTGAGTTGAATTTAATAAAATTTGTCCTCGCTCCATTTCACGCGTGGTCCCCACATGCAACTGTGTGGCCTTCTCATTTCTACATTATTATTCCGTTATCAGTCTCCTCGTGATCCCACTCTCTCACGTGGAAAAATTCCATAACCCACCAAGTCTTTATTAATAGTTACAGACATTAGCAGTCTGTAACAGATCAACAAAGGGAACCAAAAATGGAGAGGCACAGGAAATAACAAAGCCGAGAGCAGAAATCAATAAAGTAAAAACCAAAACCAATCTGAAAGATCAACGAAAGTAAAAGTTGGTTTTTTGAAAAAAATAAACAAGATTGACAGACCATTGGCAAAACTCACAGAGAAAGACAGAGAGAAACTTGATAACCCATATTAGAAATGAAAAGGGGTAGATCACTACAGATATTGCAGAGATTCAAAGGGTAATCAGAGACTACCTTGAGAAATTTTATGCCACAAAACATGAGAACCTGGAAGAAATGGATAATTTCTTGGACTCATAACATTTTAAGGTCGAGTAAGGAGGATGTAGCATTTCTAAACATTCCCATCACTATTGAGGAAATTACAAGGGTAACCAAATGTCTGCCCCCCCAAAAAAAGCCCAGTCCCAGATGGATTTATTAATGAATTGTTTCAAACCTTTCAAGAGAATCTACTACCAATCCTAGCCAGACTCCTCTATGAAATTGAAAAAACGATAACACTTCCAAACAGCTTTTATGAAGCAAACATCACCTTGATATCAAAACCAGACAGAGATGCTGCAAAAAAAAAATTACAGACCAATATCCCTGATGAACACAGATGCAAAGATCCTCAACAAAATCCTGGCAAATAGGATCCAATGCCTCATCAAGAAGATCATTCACTATGATTAAATAGGTTTCATCCCAGGAATGCAAGGATGGTTTAACATCTGTAAATTTATCAACATAATACACATCAACAACAAGAAAAATAAAAATCACATGATCATATCAATAGGTGCAGAGAAAGAATTTGATAAGATCCAACACCCAGTCTTGATAAAAAAAAAAAAAAAACTCTCAGCAAGATGGGAATGAAGAGAACCTTTCTCAATATAGTTAAGGATATCTACCACAAGCCAATGACAAATATTATCCTCAATGGAGACATATTAAAAGCCTTTCCTCTAAATTCTGGTACAAGACAAGGCTGTTCTCTCTCACCATTCCTATTCATCAGAGTACTGGTAGTCCTTCTATAATATCAGGCAAGGAAAAGATATCAAGGGCATCCAGATAGGAAAGGAAGTAGTCAAGCTCTTACTGTTTGTAGATGACATAGTACTATACTTAGAAAATCCTAAAGACTTTACCAAAAAGATTCTAGAAACAATAGATTCATAAAGCAATGTGGCAGGCTACAAAGTTAACATGCAAAAATCAATGGCCTTTTTATACACCAAAGAAATGGACATTAAGAAAACAATCCCATACACATTAGTGCCACACAAACTCAAATATCTTGGAGTCAACTTGACCAAAGACGTGAAGGACCTATACAAAGAAAACTATAAAACCCTGCTCCAAGAAATAAGAATGGACATGCAGAAACGGAAGCACATAGCCTGCTCATGGATTGGCAGGATTAACATAAAAAATGCAATACTCCCCAAACCATAAGGTATGTAGAGCAATACATAGGTAAAACACTCCATGAAATTGAGACTAAAGGCATCTTTCAGGAGGAACCTGTACTCTCCAAACAAGTGGAAGTAGAGATAAACAGATGGGAATATATTAAGTGAGAAGCTTCTGCACCTCAAAGGAAATAGTGCCCAGGATGCAAGCGCCACCCACTGAATGGGGGAATCAATTCACCCAATACCCATCAGATAAGGGGGTGATATCCAAAATATACAAGGCACTGATGGAACTTTAGAAGAAAAAAAAACAAACATCTAATCCCATCAAAAAATTGAGGAGAACAAATGAACAGACACTTTGACAACGAAGAAACACAAATGACCAAAAGACGCATGAAAAATGCTCCACATCACTAATCATCAGGGACATGCAAATCAAAACAACGATGAGGTACCATATCACACCACAGAAATATGCACACATCACAAATATGAGAACAAGAGAACAAGCAGTGCTGGATGGGATGTGGAGAGAAAGGAACTCTTATTCACTGCTGGTGGGAATGCCATCTAGTCTAACCTTTATGAAAAGCAATATGGAGATTTCTCTGAAAACTGGAAATTGAGCTCCCATACTCAGCTATATCACATATCACACATATCACACATAGGGAAATGCTCTAGGAACACAAAAGTACAATACAAAAATCCTTCCTCACACGGATATTTATTGCAGCGATATTTACAATAGTCAGACTCTGGAAATAACTAAGATGCTTTTCAACAGATGAATGGCCAAAGAAACTGTGGTACATATACACAATGAAATATGCAGCATTCAGGAGAAATGAAGTCATAAAATTTTCCTATACATGGATGTACGTGGAATCTATTATGCTGAGTGAAATAAGTCAAAAGGAGAGAGATAGACACAGAGTAGTCTCACTCATCTATGGGTTTTAAGAAAAATAAAAGACATTTTTGCAATAATTCTCAGAGACAAAGAGAGGTGGGCTAAATATACAGCTCATGACATGATGCTCACCACAAAGAGTGATGAGTGCAGTTAGAGATAACTACACTGAGAACTATCATAACAATTTGAATGAATAAGGGAAGTAGAAAGCCTGTCTAGAGTACAGGCAAGGTTGGGATAGGGAGGAGGGATATTTGGGACATTGGTGATGGGAATGTTGCAATGGTGAGGAGGGGTGTTCTTTACATGACTGAAACCAAACTACAATCATATTTGTAATCAAGGTGTTTAAGTGAAGATAATAAATATATATAAAAAAGAAAACATTTCTTAGAAAAATGTCTTAGATGCAAAAAAATCTCCATGAAACACTAGTGAACTAAATTCAAATATATATTTTCATATCATATGTTAATACCTACTGTATTTTTTCAAAAATGTAAGAATGTTTCAATATGTTCAAATCTATTAATTCTATGTCTTAAGTCAATAAAAGAAAAGATAATAATGTAATTTCAGTATAGATAAAGCATGCCGTCAAGTTCAGGCAATATCTTTTTTTTACAGTACATGGACACAAACCATAAGTGAATGACAAAAGACTTATAACAGTCTCAACACATTATTATTTGTGCGTTTTGTAATTTGGTCATTTAAATATTAAGTTAAAGAAATAATACTTAATTCAATTCAACATTCGGGTTTTTTTTGTTGTTGTTCTTGTTCTAATGGCAATAGTGACTGCATGTGCCCAGACAATCCTGAATCGGGACTGTGGCCAACCTACATATCTCTGAATCAATATAGTAGCCTTGCAAGGAGTAAAGCTGTATTTAGACCTGACAGAGTAAAGCTGGCAGACATGGACTGGCAGGGGTTTCAGCAAAGGTCATGGCCTGCTTGATACATGGTAACACTGTGAATCAACCAGAGTATATTTGTAGAAAATACATGGTTGGCTGGTCTGATGGCAGTGGTTTATCAGAACTAATTAACGTTAGTATCACAAAAAAAGTTGGCATATAACCCCCTCCCCCCCCACACACACACACTGCTCAATTTAAATGGCTTAAAAAAAAAGAAAATACATGGCAAAAAATGACTACTAGCTGGTATATCTCCTTTAGCAAAGACTATTGCTTGTCAACTTTCTTTCAAGTCTCATAAGTTAGACTTTCTTGATTGTTGGATCTTTTCCTCAAACTAGCTTGGTTACTTCCCAGGAATAAATGAAACTCCCTTAAAAAATTCACGTCAAGGGTATAGTAGGAAAGAGGGTGGGTTTTGATATTGAATCCACCTGCATTACTATCTGCAAGGTTGCCAGCGATTTTGATTATTTAGGTTATGGTTACTTATTAGGTTATGATTATAACCCACACACTAAGGATATCTGGTATTTTTTAACTTTGGGTTAGGTTTGTTATTTTTATGGACTCTTGGGCAAGGTAGTGTGCCTAATAAGGGTTGGTACTTAGTTTCCACTTTTATCTTGGTTTTCTTGTGCATACTATTATCTAGTTCTCAATAGTGAAGTTCTGGTACTTCTCTTTGCTGTATCATAAAGTTAGGGTGTTAGGTGTTGGACCCAACTGTTTTCTACTCTTCAGGTAAAAGTTTAATACCTCAGAGATATTTTCTCAATTTTTACCTTTATTGTGAAGTTTCAGTATTTTTTTTTGTTTCTTTTCAATTTATGGTCGCAGAAATGATCCAATATCCATGACTGCATCCGTGCTAATTATTCCATAGTCTGTGTATATCTACATAAGTGTGTATTTGTTATAATCATAAGAGAATACAAGCATAAGTTTCCCTCCTCTGCTTTATTCTGTCTCCCTTACTCCTTTCAAGGATCTATGTTTATATAATTTAATTAAAACCAAAAGCAAATATTACAAGATTTATATCCAAAACATCTTGAAGAAATTCATAAGCAGACAGGTATAAAACACTTCATAATAATCTTTTTTATTTTAAGATGACAATCCATAGTTGGAAGTATCCTACTCCTCTATTCCCAGGTGAATTACTAAATAAAATATGGTACAAACATAAAACAAAATATGATATAGAGTCAGTAACAAAGAGCCATTTTATTGCAATTAAGCTGTACTTCACAAACTAATAAGAAAAAGAAATGAGAATAAGATTTATAGCACCAGTCATAAAAATTAAAAATGCATTAAATAACATTGTATTTTTAAAGATATATAAATATCCCAATAGATATACAGAAAAAGTTGGGAAAGTATGTTTTAAAAGCACCAGTATACATGCCTTCCTATAGGAAGGGAATAGTGTAGAATATATTATAAGGTAGTAATATTAATATGAAAAAATGGTGCTTCATATGAGTGAAAACTAATAAAAAATGCATGTGTAATGAAACTTTTTGTACTTTGGTATGTATAGAGTTGGATAGAATTAAAATTAAAATATTTACATGAAATACATATCTATATAATTTTATAGTTTTATATATCATGCAAGATTTTATTAGTTTTTCAAATATATGGAAAAATATTAAAGATATATACCACATATATATGATATATATACCATATATGGACACATCAGTAATATAAATTGATTTTCACTTTCAGTGCTCTGAAAAGTAGTTACTTTGCAGAGATTCGTAACTTGTCTTGACTTAGTTGAAGAGAAAAGGATAGAATAGTTTTCATATTTCTTTCTTTTGTTCAGAGGGAAAGATAAAAGAAAGTGTGAGGGTTTTTGATAGCATTTTAGTTGACAGGTTGCCACCTTGCATCTAGAATCTGAATCCGATTTCTCTTGGGTCAGACAGAGAAAGTGAGAGAGCCAGTGAATATTTTTCCCTGAAGTGGAATTGGCTTAAATGAGGATCCAATTATAATGGAATTTCAAATATCAATTCCCAATATAGCCAAACAAGCAAGTATAATAAAATAATTAAAAAAGTGTTTTCAACAGCAAGTATGATTTCAGTTTATTGGTAGAAAAATAAAAGCATAGAAAGAGTGAGTAATATTATTTCAAACATACCAAAGTATGCAATGAAACTCAATTTAAAACTCAGAATCACATTTTCAGTTTTTTTTTTTTTTTTTTTTTGGTAGGTTCATCTAACAGTGCTTAGTGGTAACTTCCTCTTGACTTGGTGTCTACAGGTCACTCTCCACAGGACTTAGGGACTATATAGTTCCAGAGATTGAATTCCTGCCCCTAAATGCAATATATTCTTCCAGTTTATTGAATTATTTAAATTTTCTGAACTACAATTTTTAGTGCTTGCCTGTCCTGTTTTCATTATTGTTCTGTCTCAGTGCAATATTCAAGTAACTATGACTCAAGGTATAATAACAAAATTTAATTCCAACATTTAAGATTCTTCTTGTGAGTCTTTCTAGAGAGTTTGAAGGTTTAGGGGAAGATTCAAAGTAGCAATTTGTATTTGAGGTAGAGACAATTTTAACGACTACAGTTTTAATTAACTGCTAATTTTTCCCTTCCCACAGTGTTCGCAGTAAACTTTATCTGTTTGCTGTCTGAAGTTCTGTGTTTGCAAATTAGAAGCTCCCGCTTCTTTCCATTTTAATTAAAAATTGTGATCTTGACATAATCAACTTCCTTCCTTTTTTGGTTGTTTAATGAACATTAATGAAACAAAATTAAAGTGCTATTTAACATTCAGCCAATTTATTAATAGGCAAGATAACTTTGTTTTCAGGAATAGAACTGAACTTGAATAATTTAGAGAAATTAACTTTCCCAGTAGCATTTAATAAAATCACAGTAGGACATGGGCCATGCAAAATCAGGTCAATGCCCCATTGATGTCATTGTTTCTATTGAAAAGCCATGTTGAGTCCCATATCCCACAGTTACTGCCATGTAAGCAATGGCCCAATTTTACAACTTCACCACTGATCTAAGAAGAGATGCAAGCCAAGCCACTGAAACTCATGGGGACACTGGTTTCACACTGAAAATTCTGGAAAGCATTCTGGAGAGGAGTTGGTGAATGGGCCAAATCCTTGCTCTGCCAAAGACCCAGGAGCCACATTCAAACCCCTCAGGTACCACCATGCAAATTATACATATTATCTCAATTCTCTACTTCACAACTAATCTCTGCAGAGATGTCAAACTGACAAAAAATTAAAGATACATCACTTTGGGGCTTGAGAACTCAAGAATCTTCTGAGAGTAAGGGTAAGCAGCCTTTTCCCACTGCCTGTACCCCAGATGACCCTGCATTCACACCTGTATACCACATACTCTGTCATGTAAGCAGTGGTTCAGCTTCACTAATCAATGGAAGAGACACAAAAACTGCTGAAACTCATTTACCCAATACAGATTTTGGAGTTCCTAGAGTGTGGAGCTATGTAGAGTTAAAAGAAACCTCCTAATTCCACATGATGACAGCCCAATAGTAGTACACTACATTAAGTAAAAACATAGTAGCATAGAAGCCAACAAAGCTCAATAAGTAAAATCATTTACCCAGGAGACTTGACTGTAGACAAACAGCTTAGTAAGCTCTAGAGACAATGACTTTACTGACCCCATTGTGAGATGCAATTGTTTTCACAAATTTTCTTTTACTGAATGCTGCTTCATGATTTAATTTCCCATTTTCTATAGCAAGCAATGTAACATATATTTAGTGCCTGCCTAGGGGGCAGGCTTGAGAGGTGGGTGGGAAACTGTAAATTGTGGCATTTAAATAAGTTTTGAAAAAGGCATCTTGAAATCAGAGATCCCATTAGACATTTAACTAGCAATTTGCTTCTACTTGATTAAATTCCTGCTTTTCTGATGAAGATGGAAAGTTGTTTCTCATAATGGTTTTCTCTTTAATTTTACTAATGTATCTCATTTATTTCCCCTATTTATTCATATAATTCAACTATCCTTTTCTTGTCCACTCTCTGCTTACATTTTAAATATCACTCACATATTTAGTAATAACCTAAATTTCTTATATTTATATTTTTTTTTAATTTTTTAGTGTGAGGATTAAACCCAAGATATCACTTTAGTCGTAAGAGATATTATTGCACATGGCTATTCTACATTTTATAAATATCTGAGAACATATTCATTATACTCAGAAGTTAATTCTTGGAAGTCTATAAAGTGACAACATCATATTTTATGGTAAGAATGAAAATATTGACAATGATAAAAAATAAAGTTAATTCGAATCCTAGATCTTCCCATTACCAGCTACGTTTTCTTGGGATATATTTCCTCCTTAATTCTTCATTTTATTCCATTGGTATGTGCTACATATGTTTTATTATTTATTCACAAATTATTTGGGGAGTCATTTGTTTTTTACTTGTTTTATTTGTACTCATTTGTTCCATAAAAATGAAAAGACAAACTTGCTTATGCCCTTGAAGAATGCCATAGAATAGGAAAATTCAAATATTAAGTCACACAATCACTTAAATTTTTAATTTTGCTATATTTATAGGAGTTTTCAAAGAAATGCCTGGGCCATAATGCACAAACATATTTATTGGAAAGGGGCAGTGATACAGAAATATTTATGATACCTGAACTTAATTCAACCTTGTGCTACATCTCCATGGTTCTACTTATTTACATTTTTTAAAATTTATTTATTTATTTATCTTTTGGTGGGGCCACCCCAGTGATGCTCAGGGGTTTCTTTTTCCTGGCTATGGACTCAAAAGCCCTTTTGACTTGGGGGACTATAGGGGGCGCCAGGGGAACAAACTATGGTCCATCCTAGGTCAATAGTGTACAAGGCAAACGCCCTACAGCTGAGCCATCACTCCAGTCCCTTATTTACATTTTTGATGCACAAAAGTCTGGAACTCATGATAGTATTGGAGAGAGAACAAATTGGCCAAGGGAAAAAAAAGAGAAGGTGAAGATATTTCAGGAAAAGGATACATCAGTTGTATTCATGCAATAGTTGTGAAGAGAGAACTTAGGTTTCATGAGTTTATGAGAAAGGACAGACCAGAGTGACAGAAGAGGGTGGACAAATGGGGTCACAGTGCAGCTTGTGCAGAGCCTGCCAAGTGAAATTAGAAATAATAAACTTTGACTAAGTACAGTGTTCCTCACCAGAGGAGGTTTAAGTAGCATAGAAATGAAGAGTGTTTGTTTCTATAATTGCTGAAACAAACTCTACATTAACATAACCACCCCTTTCAAAATAATTTGCAGTTGCTTAGGTCAGAAGTATAACACAGGTCTCACTAACCTAAAATTAACTTGTCAGCAGGATGTTGCACCTTCTGGAATCCTTGCCATTTTGGTTTCTACAGATTGTCTACATAGTTTGTGTGTTTACCTCATCCTTCACAGCTAGCAAGGAAAGATGGGGTTCTTCTCAGGTTTCAACCACATCTACCTCATTCACCACTTTCAAAGATTCTATTAGGGCCTACCTGCATTACTCCAGGATAATCAAAGTTCTTATTAGCAATGTAAAAGCTTTTAATAGCTATGCTTGAATAACAAGTATAAAATTGGAACATGTGAAAGTAGTTTCTCTACTCAAAGAAGTTTTATTATTTATTACAGGTGAGCTAAAGTTATGGCAAACCTGTTTCAAAATAAGGTTCTGATACTTGGAAGGAAAGTAGCTTCTAACTGGACCAGAAGATAATGAGATTTCAAAATCCCTTTTGAGAAATCCTAGCTATTGTTCAATCTAACCAATTCTACTGTCTCTACTCATCTGTATATTTTTAGTTTTTGTTAACTCTTTCCAGTCTGGAGCTCTGACAGTTATTTGCTGAAGTTACTTACAGTTTATTTACAGCTCCTGGGTACTTGGCTCTTTTATTGTGGCCTTGGAAATATCCCTCTGTGAACCTGATTTTAACTTTGTGATATGTTATGCTTGATAAAAAAGAAGGAGAAGTCTATTTACCATTACACCCTTAGCAATATTTTCTCTGCACAAAAGCCTAAAAATACTAAAGCCTGAAAATTCAAATTCTTGAATTTTCTTTATGATTATAAATTTCTGAAAAATGTAATGAATTATAAATAGTCCAGATATGAAGTGAAAAAATTTCCTTTAAGTTGTTTTTTTTAGGGCCAGAGAGATAGTGCAGTGGTAAGGCATTTGCCTTGCATGTAGTTGACCCAGAAAGGATGATGGTTCAAATCCAGGCATCCATATGGTCCTCCATGCTTGTCAGGAGCCATTTCTGAGCACAGAGCCAGGAGTAACCCCTGAGCTCCACCCCATTTCGGGTGTGATCTCCAAAAATGTTTTTATAGACAGCACAAATAATATGAAGTGAAAATGGAGTTAAAATACAAAGTATTGGGGCCAGTGAGGTGGCACTAGAGGTAAGGTGTCTGCCTTGCAAGCGCTAGCCAAGGGAGAACCGCGGTTCGATCTCCCTGCCTCCCATATGGTCCCCCCAAGCCAGGGCAATTTCTGAGCACTTAGCCAGGAGTAACCCCTGAGCATCAAACAGGTGTGGCCCGAAAAACAAACAAAAAAATACAAAGTAGGGCCCGGGAGATAGCATGGAGGTAAGGTGTTTATCTTACATGCAAAAGGACATCGGTTCGAATCCCGGTGCCCCATATGGTCCCCCGTGCCTGCCAGGAGCAATTTCTGAGCATGGAGCCAGGAGTAACCCCTGAGCACTGCCAGGTGTGACCCCCCAAAAAAATACAAAGTATCTAGTTGTCTTGCACTTTTAAACTCAAAGTACACGAGCATATTTTGTACAAAATGATTGAATAAGAATTAGTGGCATGAAATTCCTTCTTCATTTAAGTCATGTTAAACCATAAATCAGACTGATGCCTACTCTTTTATATCTCCAGGGTGAAAATGAAGGCCACATGGTTAAGAGAAACTACAAAGCTTTTTCAAAATATAATTGCTTTGTTGTTTTCAAAAGAAGAAATCAAGCATAATTAGTTCTGTCATACATATTAAGGTTTGATTTTAATCAAATCATATAGCCTAAAGGAAAAAGTTAGGAAAAAGAAAAAATCTAAAAGAAGGGAAAGGAAAATGATACTTTATATATATTGAAAATATACATTCTAAAACCATCTAGGTAGCCTGAAGACAAAGGCTATCACATACATCTGCTAATATTTTCTCTCTCTCTCTCTTTTTTTTTTTTTGTGATGTTTGGGTCACATTCGGCAGTGCTCAGGGGTTACTCCTGGCTCCATGCTCAGAAATTGGTCCTGGCAGGCACAGGGGACCATATGGGGCACCGGGATTCGAACCGATGACCTTTTGCATGAAAGGCAAACACCTTACCTCCATACTATCTCCTGGGCCCCCTAATATTTTCTCTTACATATCAGAATAGCAAAAGAAGACATACCTTCACTGAAATTTAAGGCTCAGTGTTCAGTTTACATGATAACTTAAGAGGAAACTTATTTGATTTCATGAACACTTCCTCTCTCTGTGCTCCTTCCACCCCCTCACAAAACTCTAGAGACAAGTATAAGAAGAAGTAATATAAACCCATTTTTTTCAATGATTTATTATTGCTTTAAGATATTAGGAATTTCAAAGGGGTTTCTGTGCATCTCTATATGTGTATATAATACTCAGTTTTCCCACCACCAAAGTCATGATATCAAGACCCTACTATCTACTCTTTGTCCCTTATCTCCTCCATAATCTTCTGATAGCCACCATTGTTTTCACCAAGTCTAAAAGCTTTATGGTATTTGTGTCAGTTCATTTGCTTTTTCTACTCTATAGTAAAACAAACCCATCATTTCCTTCTACTTCCTTCTTTCCTTCACTTACAGATTTTTACTTCAAGATTCATCTAGTATACTGTCTAGGAGCATTTAAGATGTTTCCATGCTTTCACTATTGTGAACAGCATTCAGAAACATTACATTAATTGTGACGGAATAGAACTATTGGTGGAGTGCTAAACGAGTGACAGAAAGTACATTGAGCAAACACATGCATGATCTAAAAGTGCCTCCTATAATGACAAAAAGAGAGAAATTCACTGGAGAAACCTGACAAATGTCATCATAACCCAATGGTCAAAGTTAACATTTCCAGTAATATCATGACTACCCTGAGAGTGAGCAAAAAAACTGTAATATTACTTTTGTTTGTATAATGGTAAAACTATATAAGATCACAATAATCCTGAGACAACAATTTCAGTAGAAGTATTAGCCTATAAATAGGTTAAAATGGTGTATAAGACCATTAAATCATTAAAGAAAAAGATTGATACTTGTCACAGACTGAAGTCGCCTAAAACATAATGGGCAAATGCAATATGGGGTCCTGGATGAGATCCTAGAACGGAAAAAATTACATTATAGAGAAGTCGATTAGATTTAGCAAAGGGCTTAAGATCAGTTAATAATTTTATGTAAATGTTAACTTTCTGGTTTCTGTAATTTTATTATGCTGTCTTTCTTTTTATGGTTATGTTAAATGTTAATATTTAAAAAGTTATAAGCTATATCTGTAGCACTTTGTATAGTACAATCCTTTATATTCTAAAGTAATTTCATAAGGAAAAGTCTAACTATTGGAAAGGACTCCAAAGATAATAGCCATTACTTTTATTCTTTGAGGTTATGTACTTTTAGAATAAAATAATCTATACATTAATCCTGTATACATAATTTTATTTTTACTTGTACCTCAATATAAATGTGTAGTATATATAATGAAGATATATATAAATGTGCTTTAAGTATATATATTTGTAAATGTCATAAAATAACAATTTCCCCCAGCTTTCTAAAGTTTTCTTCTATATAAAAATTGAATTTAGAGCTTTATATTTGCTTATATATATTAAATTACCAGTACATATGTAAAAAACATATTGTAAAAATCTTTTCATATATTTTCTGAAACTGTTATTTGGATTCTTTTAATTATATTTTCTACTTCTTTTATAATTATGGCAACTTTTTAGTGATCTAACATTAATCTCTAGAACTTATCATCTTTATTTCATTCAAATTGCTTGAGAATTATACATATATATCTACCTAAAAAGTTGTCCCATTTTATCTATCTATCTATCTATCTATCTATCTATCTATCTATCTATCTATCTATCTATCTATCATCTATCAATCTATCTATCTATCTATCTATGTATCATATATCTCTACTATCTATCTTTCTATCTACCTATCATCTATCAATCATCTATCTATGTGTCATCTATCTCTATATCTCTATTTATCTATCTAACATCTATCTATATACCTATATTTGACCTCCTAAGTGGTGCTCATGACCATTCAAAGAACTTCTGAGCTGATGAATTAGATCTAAGGTCTGAGAATATAATGTCTTTCAGGTAAGAAATGCCACTTCCCCCCCCAATATGCACACACATCCTCCATCCAACAGGCTACACTGGTAGATGCATAGGTGCATACACAGGTACAATTGGTAATATTGGGAGATTATGTGGTATCAGGATAAACCCAGGTTTAATCTTTTTGACTCTTATCCTTAAACTGTGTATTCTGAGATATGCTGCTAAATATATATATATACATATATATATATAAGAATTTATAATTGTCCTTCTTAAATAATTGGGCCATTTGGATTATAGGACATTCATTTAATTGATTATAAAGCTGGATTGAGTAATCTTATGCATTTAAAATTAAAATTCAGATGTTTAGATATGGAATATAATGAAGTAATTCCAAGGAATAGACAGTTCCAGTGGAAACAAATCCTTTTATATTGCTAATAGAACAGACCAGTACTCTTCTAAGCCCTGTTTGACTCATTTGTGATTCAACTTGCAGCACTCCTGCTGTATTCACAGCACTGAAGTTAATCTAGATACATAATGGATAGTTGATAAATTAATTGGAATTGAGCTATATGGGCATTTAAGATATTTAAATGCAAGTAGAGAGGCTGCAAAAATAATAATAATTCAAAAACAATAACAACATCGATTGAGACAATCTATTCTGCATTTTACTCTGCAGATTGGTGCAAACTGATTTCAATTCCCTGCATGTCAAAATGTTCTTAGTTTTCATGATTGAAACATCCTTGTCCCTAAACATATGCCAAGTGTAAAATGAGAACACAACAGTTTGCTACAATGTAAGAAATCAAACTGTATTGAGTTTAGGGAAACACAATACAATGTTGCTTTTTGAAGAAACATATGGTACACTCAAGGGTAATGGTGATTATAAGCATTTTGAAAAATATTATGCCAAGCTTATTGAGTCTAGTTACTATGTGTGTTAGATAGTTTGCCTGACTTAGCCTCCTTTATGATCTTTAGTGAGGTTGGGAATTTTTTTCTATTTTTGTGGCCACACCCAGTGGTGTTCAGAAATTACTCCTTAGACTGTTCTCTTGAATTTTTAACTGTAGCACTCCCGGCAAAACTCAGGAGACCATATAAAAGGCCAAAAATTGAACCTGGGTCTACCACTTGCCAGGCAAGCGCCATGTTCTCTCTCCTATTACTTCAGTTTCAGAAGCTTGAAATATTGAAATCATATTTTCCAGATACACTTACACAGACAACTAGTTATAAATCTGGTACTCCATTATTGTGTAAGTCTAGAAATAGAATATAAGTAATTAATTCGGAAGTCTTTTCACTTTCTGTGTGACCCATTAGTATTGCTTTCAGCAAGTACATTTTATTTTCTCAGATTGAGTTGTCCAAACTATGGGTGAACTAGAATTCCTGATTGGTTTTTTTAGTAAGAAACAACCTACTTTTTTATGAGGGAGTCTGAGTCAAAGGTTGATAAATGTATTTATATATACATTATATATATATATTTATATATAAAGAGAACTCTCAAAAGTGTAAAATGCATGCTTTGCATGAGGACAGTCTGAATTTGATCCCTATTACCACATGCTAGCCTGATAATCATTAGAAATGAACTCTGAGAAATTGGGGCTGGATTGTTGGTGCAAGTGGTAAGGCATTTGCCTTGCACACACTAACCTAGGACAGACTGTGGCTCAATTCCCCATGTCCCTTATGGTCCCGAAGCCAGAAGCAATTTTTGAGCGCATAGCCAGAAGTAACCCCTGAGCGTCACTGGGTGTGGCTCAGCGACCAAAAAAAAGTGAACCCTAAGAATTGATCAGGTTTGGTTCACATTGAATTATATATGATTATAGAACATCTATATTATATTCATATATAGTTCAGTTATATATATGTTTTAATATTATATATCTTTATGCATTTAACTTATTTTAAAACATATTTAGCCCAAGTGATACGGCACTATCACATTGTGTAGGGTATTTGACTTGCATGTGACTGACCTGGGTTTGAAATTTGACATTCTACATAGTCCACTGAGTACTCCCAGGAGTGATACCTGAATGCAGAAAAAGGAGTAAGTCTTGAGCACAATTGGGTGTGGCCCCCAAACAAAACAACAAAATCTTATATACATATAACATAAAATGTCAAAGTAAGAAAGTATCTGAGATGCTCTTGTTTTGTGACCAATTTCAATTATAAATAGAAGAATTGAGAAATGAAGAAATTTGAGGTCATTAAAAATAACAATGACTAGATCCAGGTAATCACTAGGGTCTATTGACCATATATCTGAAACCCTTCTATTGCACAAGACTACATTTTGGGGGTCATGAAATACTGTGGTAAGAAAAAATATCTAACATATGAGGCTCTGCTTTCCATCTCTGGTGTTGTATGTCCACTATCACAACATTCTTGGATATGTCTCTGCAACACTTCCAGTACTAAGCACTGAGCTAATAGACCAACATGGCTCAGCTTCACATCTTTTGTTGTACATCAGCCCTTAAATATATCAAAATGGGCCCT
>PVKC010009883.1:9700-26403 GCA_004027635.1 Crocidura indochinensis | reverse complement strand
AAGTGGAGTACTTTTCTTTCTTCCCCAGATTTTTACATCACTTTTTCTACCCCATCCTTTATAGATTTCCTTGATACTTATTTTAAGAATGCAACCTCTCTTTCACCTTGACACTCTATTTTCTTTCTCTTACTTTTCTTCCTCACCTTTAACCATTTTCTAACCATTATATTGCACAAGAGGCCAGAGAGAGTGTACAGATGTTAGGGTGAATGCCAGCTCTGCTTTGACACCTATGATCACATGGTCCCCTAGCACTGCCCTAGTGAAGCCCTTGAGGAACCTGAGAACCTTCAATACAAACCTATTAATACTCAACACCACATGCCATATACACCGAACATGTTCACAGAGATTAGTGTAGAATTTACTCACCAAATAACTCCTGGGTCAGTCACATGCAAAGCAAAAGCCCTATGACTGCGCCATCGATCTGGCCCCAGAAGTGACTATTACTTCAGCTTCTCCATTTTATATTAAGTTAAGCAATAAGGATAATAGATAAAAGTGAATGGTACCAAGACCAGACAGTCATATGTCCATTTGGTGGAAATTAAATATGATCAGTTTTGAATGCAAAATCCAAACTCAATAATAACAGAAATCATACCCAATCTACATCAAGCTGTACATGGCGAGAACAGTTGAACTAGCATTACAGGGTAGAGGAGGGGGAAGTGGGATGAGTGCTGGGACTAGGAGTGGAGGGAGGACAACAATGGTGGTGGAAATGCCCCTCATTCATTACTACTATGTGCCTTAAATATTACTGTGAAAGATTTGTAATTAACTTTGCCCACAATAAAATAAAAAAATAGAGAAAAGAGAAAAGAAAACTGCCATAAAGACTGGCAGAGAAGAAGACGTGGGTCTGGACGGAAAGAAATTAGGGACATTGATGACTGGACTTGTGCACTTGTGAAGGGAGTTAGTTGTATATTGTATGACTGAAACTCAATCAAGCACAACTTTATAAATGTTAAAAAAAATCTATATTATTATCAATCTGGTAACCATTGTGTTTAAGTAATTTCAAACAAAAAAAGTGAACAAATATGCTA
The DNA here is from genome assembly GCA_004027635.1 of Crocidura indochinensis. Taxonomy (NCBI): domain Eukaryota; kingdom Metazoa; phylum Chordata; class Mammalia; order Eulipotyphla; family Soricidae; genus Crocidura; species Crocidura indochinensis. Next base: position 25,342 of record PVKC010009883.1, on the reverse strand, counting down.
AATATTATGATCATTTTTATGTTCTGACAATGGCAAATATCCAAATATAGTAATTATATGCACAAATGTCAGTAAACAAATCTAAGTAATTACCTGGTGCATACGTGTCTTTTATTAGAAGCAATTATTTTCTCTTAGATCTGTTATATCTTTTATTCTGTTTGCTCAATGGCTGATTGTTTATAAATTCACTTTACCAGTCCTCCTTGAATTTTAATTTGTCTTATTATAGAAGCTCTTAAAACGTGAATGATATTCATGTTTAACTTCTGAGTCAATCTCAAAAAAAATGATAGCACACATTTTCCCACCCTCCTTCCTAATTCCAGTATTTCTTAAAAGTCCTCTCCATGTTACCCCTTTATACCCAAGACATTTTTATAAAACCTGGCAAGTAGGAGCATAGATAGGAATCAAAAATAAAGCAATTATGAATTATTTTGAAAATATCAGTGAATACATGATTTTTTAAAAAATCTTTCTTAAAATTTCTAAGTACTTCCAGATATGTAGGATATGTGATTTAGGACAATTGTTCATAAGATATAATTAATAATCAATCATTTGGATAGGAATGAGTAAATCTTCTCGCAGATCTTATAACCTTGCATATGGAAGCAGGTGAATTTACATAACAGTTTATTTCATAGTTTATTATTCATGTCAATACTAACTTAGTTCTCTAGTTTTAATTAAAGTGCTTTAGGCTATACATAGCATTTTTGACTGTTACAATTAGAGAAAAGTATTTCCACTATAATTCCTTCAAGCTATGTCACAAGTCCTGAAATTTTGGTCAAATTTCAAATTAAACTATGACATTCTACCCTCTATAGCAAACTATTATTTTCACAACAGAAAAAATAGTAACTGCAATCCACAGTCTTGGTGACTTCAGAAAGAATTACATGGCAAAGGTAAAAAGTACAACTCAAATGCCTTCCACAAGAAGATAATTAAGTGTGCATGCCAAAGAAAAGAGAAGCAAATTGTGTTCACAATGTTAATTACTATTCAGTCCAAGAGTTGATATTTTGGAATTATGACATAAAAGGATTCTCAAATATATTTTCCGAAAAAGAATCTTATGTCATGAAAAAGTGTTAATTCTCTTATTCAAAAGATTTTTTTCCATTGACTAAAAGGAAAGATTTACCCTGAATAATGTGTTCATGATGAGAAGTTTAATAACAAAGATGAAACTGATTTACCAGGAATGATTCAGAAATACGGAAACCTTGGGCATACAATAAACCTGTAATTGAGAATGACAACATTTCCTAACATATGTCCCTAGTTACTTCCTGCTTGTCTGATAAAAATAAGGTTGCTACATCATCATTAATGGTACCTTTTCTGTGCCACTGAATCAATTTGTTTCTTATTAAATTCCTTTCATAAATAATTATTATAATAGATTCTAGGAAAAGACATGTAATGCTTCTAGTAAACAAAATGACCACATTGCTAAGTAGAAACGAATTATAGAGGAGAAAAAGAAATGTACATACAAAAAGCATAAAGGTAAGTTATTTTATATACTTAAATAAGCTTTTTACTATTTTTGGCAGTAATTGTATATACATTTCAATAAATATAAATCATCTATATTTATAAAAAATAACTTATTTGTATGGGAAACATGAGAATGCTTAGAATCTTATATTAAAATGTAAGTGATTTGGCTCTAGAAATAGCACAGGCATCTAAATCTCCTACCCTGGCTCAATCCCAAGTGCCAGGTATAGTCTCCCAAGTACCACCAGAAATGTTCACTGAGCAGAGAGAGCCAATAGTAAATACTGAGCACAGCTGGTTGTAACCACAGAACCAAATTAATCAATTAATTATAGAGAATCTGCTATCATTGTCTTTTGGTTCTGCTTGAAGGGCTACACTTAGTAATGTCCAAGGGCAATTTCTGGAGGTCACTTTCATTGAAGCTCAGGGAAACACTTGTTTCACTCCTTTGACACATCTCCCTGATGTCTAGTTATCCTATTTCCCTTTAAACACCTAGTGCACCAAACACAATTGGCTGTACCAATCAAAGGTCTTTAAAGATTTTATGAAGAAATCACAAATATAATGCACATGGTAGCGTATTGTAACTATTGATACTTCTTTAAACTCTGAAAGAAATGCTTCTCTAAAGTCTAAAATTTTTTTAGCTTTCTTTTTTTTCTGACTTTGAAGTTTTAAAAGGACTTAAAATAATCCAATACCTAGGCATTTCTCCAGGAAAATAAAAACTCAGAATGCAGAGGTAGAAGCTGGGGCATCAGCTGGTTTTTATGATTCCCCAAGTGGGCATTTTGGCATCTCAGATAGGGAACTACACTGAGGAATGTTTTGCATTCCAAATATTCGCAGAGATGCCAAGTTCCTGGTCAAACAATCGAATTAGTGGCTATGGAATGGTGAGGGTCTCATGCTCCTGAAAAAGGGTGTGAAAGAGAGGCTCCTCTCTCCCACTTTTCTTCTGACAGTTGCTAATAAGCTCTTTGAAGTTAAGTCTCTATGAAAGAGCAAAGCTGAAATCCTTTTTGTAACTGGAAATGAATCAGACAAGCTACTCCCTAGCCAAATTCCAGTAAATCTCATATTATCTGGCTCATTTTCCTTTCACTCCTGTTGTGACTTAATGCTGGTTCACTTCCATCCAAATGACCACTCTCAAAAGATTATGCTTAGCAAATAACTTTTTAAGCTATATTATAAGTTCTTGTCAAAACAGCACTTGAAGTTTGGAAAAATATCATTCTAATACCAAAAATCAGTCTAGTAATTTAATTACTTTGGGATTTTGTCATAGGTGTGAAAAGACTACTTAGCTCCAAGAATAGTCAAACTTCTAGGGTAATGCAATTGAGGGGTGACTATTTTAATTCACAGTTCAAAACAAGTTCAGCTGATTAGAAATCCATATTAGCAAAAATTTATTTGTTCCTATTTTGATTATTGAAAGGTAAAACTAAACCTTTTTTTAAATGATAAAGCATTTTTTCAAGGTCTTTCTTGAAACTAATGCAACAACAAATTGTGTGCAAAATACTAACTTGCTTCTTTCATTAACAGTAAAAAAGTATATAGACCAATGGAGAAGTTGGGTTTTTTCTTTCTATGGTTCAAGTATAGTTTTAGCCTAAGGAAGCAGTTTTATACCAATAACTAGAAGCAATAATCTAACCACACCTATTATGAGCTCATACTTGATCTTTCCTTTTCATCATTTACTCATTTCACTGATATCACTTAGGTTTCTATGTACTGAGCACTGAAGAAACAGAAAAACCAATTGAAAAAGTTCCTACAGAACATGGCTTTAATAGGAAACTAAAAAAAACAAACAAACAAACAAAAAAAACCTCAATAAAAATTAAAATGCAAAGCTTTAGATACCAAATGAAGGCTTAAAAGAAAATCTTCAGGAGGAATATATATTGAGAGATTTGTGGCATTCACAAGGTAGTGTTAAATTTCAGTTTGATTTCTATGAAATGTAGAACTTAAGTAAAATTAAAATAAGGAGAAGGATGACAAACAAACAATAAAAGAAGTACCACGAAGAATAACAGGAAGAGAGCTTGAGGTTCACATTAAAGAATTTAACTTTAAATTGATATGGTAAACAATTAAGTGATATGAAAAATGGATTAAAACAATTATTTGTGCTTTGATGGAATTATTTTACTGATACATTGAGACAAGAAAGTGATGGTCATTATTTTAAATAGAAAAAGATTAAGAGGTTGTTGTTGTTGCTGTTATGTTTCTTTTCTGTTTTGTGTTTTGCTTTTTAATGTTATACAATAGAAGACCTGATCAGAGAGTGTTAAAGGTAATGAAGGCTCTTACTTGTCTTGCCCTCAACTGGGTGACCAGTTGTTTCTGAACCTCACCAGCATTGATCCCTGAGCATATTCCTGAGGAAATTCTGAGTCTCATGGGCATGGCCCAATACCCCACCACCAAATTAAAAATAATAGAAGAGCTGATACTCAGTGTATAAATTTTTTTAAAAAACAGTTTTATCTGGGGCCGGGCGGTGGCGCTGGAGGTAAGGTGCCTGCCTTGCCTGTGCTAGCATAGGACGGACTGCGGTTCGATCCCCCAGTTCCCATATGGTCCCCCAAGTCAGGAGCAACTTCTGAGCGCATAGCCAGGAGTAACCCCTGAGCATCACTGGGTGTGGCCCAAAAACCAAAAAAAAAAAAAATAGTTTTATCTGAAGTTTAAAAAACTTATAGACAGTTGTCCAGATCATAAATGCTCAATCTTAAAGATTTCAGAATGAAACAGATCCTTTTGTGCATTGATTTAATTAATGGCTGTCTATCATTATACCCAGAAGGTTGCAAAATTCACTTATTTCTAGTAGACATTGCACTCCTTTGGCTTTCTAAGGAAAGCTGAGGTTTTCTCTGGAACTATATCTGTTTCTAATTATTTTTGCAAATTCTTTCTTTCTCTCTTTATTTCTTCTTTCTTCTCTTTCTTTTTCTTCCTTTCTTCTTTGTCTTTTTCTCTCTTCTTTCTTCCTTCTTTCCTTCTTTCTTTCTTTCTTTTACTTTTATTCTTTCTTTTACTCTTTCTTTCTTTCTTGAATTTTTCTTTCTTTTTTTATTTTTTTGGGGGGTCACACCCAGCAGTGCTCAGAGGTTACTTCTGTCTCTTTGCTCAGAAATTGCTCCTGGCAGGCTCAGGGGACCAAACGGGGTGCCGGGATTTGAACCACGGTCCTTCTGCATGTATGACAAATACCTTACCTCCATGCTATCTCTCTGGTCCCTCTTTCTTTTCTTTTTTTGTTTCTTTCTCTTAGTGTTCTTCTTCTTTAGAGACTCATTGAAAAAAATAGTGGTAGACAGTATTATGGGCTTCTTCCTTATTTATAAGGCTATATATGTCTCAAAACTAAGCATGCTTTCACAGATATTATTTTTAAGTTCTTATATCAGAAAATTAGAGAGCAATAAAAATTATCAAAAATTTATTTCAATTTCATTATATTTATAACATAGTGGTGGCAGATGTTTCATCATATTTTCCTTTCACTTCAAAACAATTTTTAAAGATTTGTCTTGTTCTGTGAGTGCAATAGTTTGTATTCATTAATTATTGAAATGTAAACTATTCTTAAGTAACAAGTATATAAGATTAAGAATGCATATATCCTTGCAGTCTGAAACCTCAGAAACCCAAGGAATAGTATTTACTTTGTACTATAATATATGTAGTGAGACAAATATGGGTGGGGGCATATTTTCCACTGGACATTGTTTAGTTAATACAAATTCTTGCTTATGAACTGCACACTTTCAAGTATCTTTATGCAATGCAAATTAAGGTATCTCAGAGCAAGAAGAGTAAAAATATTAGTAGGTTTCTTAATTAAACGTCTCTACTAGCATTTCAGAATTGAATCCCATAGGAGTGCAGACTGACTTGATTCAACTCTGAGTGGATGGTAAAAATGTCATCACATTTCTTCTGTGAGTTTCCAGGGAGAGCACAATAATTGAGGCTATAAAGACTGTGAAAAAAAAAGGACTGTGAATAAATCTCCTATTAGAAAGTCAATTAGACACCAATTTTTGTATTCATCAACACCATTGTTTTATTCTCTGATATAAAAAATGTGTGAGATTAGTCAGCTCCCATATACAAATGTATCCTTAACTACCTAACATTTTATTTATTATTTGTTTTTTTTTTGTTTATTTGGCCATACCTGATGATGCTAAGGGGTTACTCCTGAATATGCGCTCAGAAATTGCTCCTGGCTTGGGAAACCGTATGGAACCATGGTCCGTCTTAGGTCACCGCTTGCAAGACAAACGCCCTGCCTTTTGCACCACTGCTCCTATTCCAAACTACCTAACATTTTAAGAGTTCACCATTCTACATGCTGAGAGTCCTTTATTAAGCCACAAAAAATATAAAACATTTGCACATGAAGTGGCTGTATTAGCAGTAGCTAGATCTGCTTGTAAACATGACAGATGTTTGGGTGAATGGAAACGAAAGTATTAAAGTATTCTTCTTCTTTTGGGTAATGGAGGCTCCCAAGTGAGTCTCAAGAGGCTTGTGGAGTCTCTTTCTATGTTTCTCCTGCAACTGACATGGCTGTGCCATCAATGCCATTTAGATTATTCATTGTTTTGGATTAACCTTTCCACCCTGGTGATCCTCTGTGGAGGAGGCTCCAGAGTCTGACCTAGCAGTATTCAGGGAACTGCCCTGGCAAAATATGTTGGTGTTCAGGGGCTTCTACAGTTGTACCCACAAAGCTCGGTGAACATGTCTTGCCTGTTATATAACAGAGCATAAACTCGCACATGAGACAATCCCTGTATTCTCACTCTATTTTCTAAAATTACTTTTACAGCGCAACATATTAAGTAATCATTTTAGATGCAAGGTGCTTATAATCACTGTGGGTTATACAAAGTTCTATGTTATAGATGTCATCTAAAGGAAGAGATTAGACATCCTTTTTTGTTTTTTGGATTTGGGCTACACCTGGTGGTCATCAGTGACTATGCTAGGTTCTGCATTCAGGGCTCATTCCTGTGGGGAATATGGGACCATATGGGAACCATATGGGATGGCAAGGATCAGATCTGGGCAGACCATGTTCAACACAAATGCCCTAACAACTGTGCTATAGGTCTGGCCTTTTTAAATAAAAATTTGAATAGCTTTTTGGCTTTATCTATGAGAAGCCATAGAGATAACTATTGATTACATTAATAGTCCTTTATTGATCATCAACCATAAGGAAAAGCACAACTTGCCAGCATTTCCCATATTCAAGCTAGACAGCGTCTTGGACTGTAGAAGTCTGTTTAACAGCTGGTTTGTTTTTATTTCATTATTCACTCTGACCACTTCCAGAAATGTGAGCAGAGCCAAAACAAAGTAGGAAAACCCCATTCTGAGAATATAAGGATTGGTGAAAATAATTAGAATGGCTAACCAGTTCTGGGGTCATCTGTTTTTATGTTTTTATCATATCAAAAACTTCATCACCTGACATTCTACAAAATACATGACCTGGAGATTTCAATATGCTTAAAGTGACTAAAACCAAGGAAAACTAAGGAATGTTCATAGCCAGTCTCATGGTACTCTAAAGAAACTGCTAAACATAAAATTTGATCTTGGGTGGGATTCTGACACACACATATACAAATTACAGCAAAACAAAGAAATTTTCAAGTAAGTAGAGAAAATAAATATATCATTATGACCCTCATTACTTAAAAATCATAGCTATGCCAATATGATATGTTAAAGGGGAAAGTACTGATGATAGAACAGTGCTCTGTACACTTCAAATTATTCAAAAAATCTGTATTAATTATAAATTTGAAAACTAAGTCAGAATTTATGTGTATATTCACTGAAAACATCTACATCAACATTTTTTCAATTTCTTCAGAATTATTCAGCCATTTAATATACTATCTAGTTATGACAATATATTTATTGTAGTATATGATATAGTATATAACCATTATAGAGCAATTTATAGTCATATATTTAAATATCTATTTATATTGAGGTTATCTTTGTTTATCAATCAGTGAGAAAGGGTATCCTAAATTCATTGCTACATAATTCTGTAAATCAGAAATGACTTTAGCAGAGGACACGAGACAGGCAAATATCTTTACTAGAGCATTGGAAATAATAAGCCTAGTAAAGATACGTTGGTGAGATACCCAGACCCAGCCTTTGGTTCAATTTATAGTTGGAGCATCAACAAACAGTTTAGGATCTAGAAATATTGAAAATGCCGATAGTCCTTTCCTTATGCAAAAGGATAATGACCAAAATTGCATATTGTATCTTTAGCAACTTCTCTAATGAGAAACAACACTTGTTAGGGGCCTTGAAGTTTTGGAGGCATTAGAAGACAGTCTTGGGCGATTTGCTCAAAGCTTATTATTGATCAAAATAGAAGGCTGTCAGTTTCGAATGATCCACAACAGAAAAAGACTCAGCAGTAAGAAAGCACCCAAAGCAATCAATCATACAATCTGTACTAGAGGCCTAGAAAGAGACCTCTGGAATTTTAGATCCACTTTCAATGTTTCCTATATAAGAATAAAAATATGGACTCCTTGCATTCTACAATAAGGCCACATGTAGTTGAAACTATGCACAATTGAAATAGTAGTTTTTGCTTTATTATAAGATTGTACAAAGACCCAATGGATATTGATTAGTGGTGACTATTCCTTTCCAATAGGAATGAGGTATATTCTAGAAACATAATAACTTACAGAAATAATCAGTTCACCACTGAAGATAAAAGTAATTTTGATAGGGTAAAACAGCAATATAAACAGGGCCAGAAAGATTTAAACTCCACAAGAAGGTAGTTTCATCAATTTAAAATTGTAATATATATAACAAATAATGTATAATATAGTATTATATACTATAGAATATATATTATATATTACTAATAATATATATAACTAAATAACTAAATTATAACTAAAATTCCCACAGCTATAAATCAAGTAGCTATTTATGAAAATAGTTGTCTAAGAAGGTTAAGAAAGATCCTATCATTTAAGATTCATAGGTGTACTCAGAATACAACCTGTTACATATATTTTTGCCATAGCTGTCATTTTTACTATTAAATACATATGGTGCATCCCTTTCCTTTCTATGGACTAATATTCAAAAGTAATATTTTCTTACATAATTTGTTTTCATCTTCAAATAAAAGGACTCAGAATTAGCATGAAGACACAGGGTGCTAAATCAAGCAAAGTTAATTTTGTAAAGGTTCTTACATTTCTAGCAACAGAAACTGTCCTCATTTTCTCATTCTCATTATAGTGCCAGATACTATCCTATGTGACTAAATACATATTGTACTAAGTCAAAACATTACATATGTTTATTTATTTATAAAATGTAATCATTGGTTTTGTGTCTATACCTACTTGTGTTCAGTGTTCATGCCTTGCTCTGCATTCAGAGATCACAGCTAGCAGACTCAGAGAAACATATGGGTGACAGGGATCAAACCTGTGTCAGCTCATTGCAAGGCACAAGGTAAACCTTATGTGGCATACTATGTCTCCATCCTCCATACACATTTTAAAAGAAAAGAGAACTTTGTTATTTTATATTTTAACTAGAATATAATTTAGTATGGAGTGACTATAAGCAAGGAGGCAGAAGAGATAGTTTGAGAGCTGACCACTCAACAGGAGCACAGAGTTAACTAACATTCCCAGTAACAACATGCTTCTGAAATGCTCTAAAGATCATGTGTGAGATTGTAGCATCATTGGAGAGGACTGAATCTATGAACAGAGGCAATGAAAAGGGAAGGATAGTTACATTTTTCCTGCTTTGCCTCGCTCTAAATTTTGCACAATTGAGGGTAAAGACATACTGACAAGTCAGTAATTTCTGCCTCAGAGAGAAGAAGTGAACAGAACCATTTGGGTGTATCTCAGGAGGGGCCTCTTCTATCTCAAAGATACAAAGACTAGTCTAGAGTGTGTTTTAAATAAACACAAAAACAAAAGGATTGTGAACTCACTTCTAACAGTTCCTACATCTAAGTAAACAAACCACAGACCTTTATACCACACTAGCAAATGAACGATGGTAGACAACCTAAGCACATTGTCTCAGCCAATGCCTGGAGTGCACTTGCAGTCAGCATGGTGATCTCTGTAGCAGCATACTTATCACACACAACAGCTGCTAGAATTGGCAATACTTCAGCCTTGTTCTGAGGCTTCTCCTTCGGGAAAGAGGGATGAATTGGATCCTCAGTAACTTCAAAAGAGCAATGAAAGCCCTACCAAAAAGGCACAGAAGATTGTCAATACTCAGATGGCTCTCCAGGCTAGAGAGAAAGAGTAAGTGAATAATTCTAGTCCTCTTTTCCAGGAAGGGTGGAGCAAGTAATACTGGCACCTAGTGCCATGACATTTCAGGGCACTTCTCTAGGGAAAAAGAATGGGCAACTGTCAGCATCTGGCACAACTCTGCAGGGTTGAGAAAAGGCACACAGTGCCAAGACTTCTCCCACAGGCACTGTAAGAGAAGTGAAACAGCTGCTTCAATAGACAAATTTGAAAGACTCCAAGAAAGTCTATCTGTGCTAATTGGTGAAGGACCTTTTCTGTCATGTCAGCTTCTAAAGTATAAAAGCAGTGACTGTGTCTTCAAATGTCTAGATTTTATCAATGCTACAAAGAGCATGAAGAATTAGAGAAATGTTACCAAACATCATCTTTGAATGAAGTACCAGCATTATGAAAATACCAATTACTTTATTGAGCAATGGAAATAACCTTTTAAAATGTGGACGAACCATCATTGATTCAAAAGTTTCAAAGGAATCTGAAGCAAGAGCAAAGCTAAAGATATCATATTTACTCTTTGGAAAATATATTACAAAGTTTCAGTAATCAAAACAGCATGTACTGGTATATAAATAGGTACTATTTCATTGGACCGGAATAGAGAGCCATAAACAATTCACACATGCACTGTTAATTGGTCTTCATAAGTTTACCAAGGACACACAATAAGGAAAGAAAATAAATGGTATTGATTAAGTTGTGCATGCCCATACAAAATAATAAATCTTGACTCATAAACTCAAAAAGTATGAATCAATAAAGCTAAACCTATAAACCCAAAAACACAAAAATAGACTCAAATTGGAAAGCAATGTAAATACAAACATAAAATTATAATAAGCCTAGAAGAAAATATAAAAAATAGCTCCTTGAAATTGTTCTTGACAATAAATTTTCATAAATGGCATCAAGTCACAGGAAAATATGAAGAAATAAAGACAGGAGGAAAAGTAAGGAGGAACTACTAAAACTAAAAGCTTATGCAGAGCAGAATAACTGATGAACAAAATGAATCAACTACCAGTGAGATGGCAAAAAATGTTTATACATCACATATCTGATAAAATACTAATTGTAGAAAATATATCAATAAATTATGCAGAACTAGACAAATGGTCTGAGTAAAACTTTTTTTAAATATTCAAGATATACAAAAAACCTTTCAAGATGCTAGTCATTAGGAAAATGCAAGTGAAAAACAAGAGAAATCAGCACAGATCTGTTAGCATGAGAATTATACAGAAAACCAAAGACTAACAGATACCTTTATTATTTTTGAGGATGAGAAAGAAACAAATTATTTTCATTGGTATTCAAAATAATTGAAGACTGGATTTTAGAAGCATCTGGATAGGTTCCCTAATGTTCAATGCAGTATTTTTCCATAGTAAAGTTAAGATTCAGAAGCAACCTCCGTCTCTATCCTTGAATAAATGGATAAGAAGAGCTGTGATAGTCACATATTATGGAATATTATTTAGCATGAGCCAAAGGAAATCATGTCATCTTTAACTCTCAGATAAACCATATGGACAGGAAAATCAGACTTTGAATAGAAGCAAGAAAGCAGAATGGTGGTTTGTAGGATTTGAAAAAGTGATAAAATGGAGACGCATTGGTCAAACTGAGAAATGTTTCACTTCTAGAACATGGACACTTATTGTTTATATACCACCCAGCTTAGTACTTCACTGTCCCAATGCCAAAAAGTTTACTAAGAGGGATAATTCTTCTCATCAAAAATAATAAAATTAAAAATGAAATCAGGACCAGTGTGTTTGCATAGGGATTAAGGCCTTTCATGTGACCAACTCCAGTTTGATCACCAGTACTGCAGCTAGTACCCTGAGCACTGCTTAGAATGCTCTCTGAACAAGGTGTCAGGAGTAAAACTGGAACATGGCCCCAAAACTAAAGAGAATAAAATAAAATGAAAAGGGACAGAGAGATAATATGAGGTTAAGGAGTTTACTTTGCATATGGATAATTTCTGTTTGATTTCCTAATACAACAAAATACTCTTGAGCACCTACAGAAGTGACTCCCCCCACCCCACAGTGATCAACAGAGATCAGAGAGTAGAATCAAGCACCAATGAGTGTAGACAAAATTAGAAAAAAGAATTAAAATAAACAATTTAGGGAGTTATAGGTATGCTTGTAGCATGGATTTTGATAATGGTTTCATGTACATTTCATTTCTATTTTCATGGTAATCAAATTGTATAGTTGAATATTTTCTTTTGTAGTGTGTGTGTGTGTGTGTTTGTGTGTGTGTGTATGTATACAAGCTACCACAAATATTTTTGTTTTCATTCTGTATTGAACAACTAGACAGATAAAATGTTTAAAAGTATTACAGGAACCACTCTGGAAGAAGAAATTATAGTGTGTTGGACTCAGGGAGCAAAGGAAACATTTGATAGGATTGAAAGAGGCAGTTTGAGAAAGGAAAGTCCCTGAGAGTAGAAATTCGCTGTCTGTCTGGTATGTGTGTTTCTGGAGAAAGCTTGGTGGTGTGTCTGGAAGTACTGGGAAGACCACACAAATGGTGATACTGGATCAACTTCCATGGCGGGGTGAGGAAGTGTCCCAGGGGGCTGCTAATAGTAGGCACAGTAGCAAAAACTAGGACAACATAGAAATTGAAAAAGAATTTCCTCCACCAGCACTTCCTTGAATCTCTCTACTGGCCCCTACTGGCCAACAGAATATGACCCAAGACTCAGTATCCCACGGCTGACTATAAAATGATTGAACTTGAGTTTTCTTTTCTGTGCTGCTGTGTACAGTATTCTTGCTGATAGGGTTTCATGCTTCACACTTTACTACCTTTGACTGGTAGGGGATAGGGGAAGTATTGGTGGAGGGATGTGGACTCTTTGAAGGAATTAGTGTTGAAACATCTTAAGCCTGAAATTGAATTATGAATAACTGTAATTTCATTATGATTTAAAAAATTAAATGGAATAAAGAAATATAAGGACAAAAAAGAAATAAATGAAGGGAAGAAGAAAGAAAAGAAAATAGAAAAGAAAGAAGGAAGGAAGAAGAAAGATAAGAAGGGTAAAAGAATGAATGAAAGAAGATAGAAGAAAAGGAAAGAAAAATAAGAAGAAAGGAAGGAGAATGGAAGGAGAAAAGAAAGAAAATGAATGAATGAATGAATAATAAGCCTTTTAAAAAGTCTGAATTTCTCAGTGGCTAATTTCAGATCTATAAAGGAAAATATTGAGCGACTATAAAATAATAGATACAATCATGACTGGAGAGATAGCATGGAGGTAAGGCATTTGCCTTGCATGCAGAAGGACGGTGGTTCGAATCCTGGCATCCCATATGGTCCCCTGAGCCTGTCAGGAGTGATTTCTGAGTGTAGAGTCAGGAGTAATCACTGAGCGCTGCCGGATGTGACCCAAAAACCAAAATAATAATAATAATAATAATAATAATAATAATAATAATAATAATAGCTAAAATATTATAAAGGGGGCAAAAGATGTAAAGAAAAATTTCTACAGGAATAAAAGCTATTTATTGATTATTAAAATTGACCTTCATAATTGGTTCAAGAGCACCCAGAAAAAAATATGAGATAATACAAATTATGATCAGGGGAAAAACTTGCAGGAAAAGTTTAAAAAGAAATGCTTCAATAGTGAACTAACAAGTTCATTAATGAAAAGAAACAAGTTCAAGTTATTAAAAAGAAAATGTATGTGTTTAGACTTCATTAGGACAATTTTCTTTAATTCTTTATGCCTATCTGATCAATAACCCAGAATAGTACTATCCATTGCTCATGGAAAACTGGTGCAAAAATTTGAACAAGAAATAAAGAGGGCAAACGACAACATTTTAAGAGGACTGAAGGAAAACATATCCATACCCTTAAAACTCTTGCTATAATTATTTACCAAAATATTGACCAAAGTAGAAAAAGACTGATTTGGGCTAATCTCTCCCATCATTTACTTTGCATATGTCAGATTTTGGGCATTATTCCCAGTTCAGAGGGAAAAAATAGAAAAACTAACCAGTAAATTATGCTGCATAACCACTCACATACCATAATTATATGACTGTGGTATTGTTTTTAAAAGACTGGTCATACATTCTTATTTTTATGAAAAAGTTAATATAGCTTCTTAGGAAAAATTATGCAGTATTAAATGTACTAATTATAGAAGGGAAAATAGTCTTTTCCCCAATCCAAGTGTAAATCTAAATTTTTTTCTTGGTCCTTGGTGTATCTTTTCAGAAAATTATGTAAGATATACAGTCCTGACACTTGTTTGATTCACTTAATAATATTTCATTGGAATTATTAGCAAACGGACTTTTATAAACAGTTGAACAGGTATGAGGTCTGGATGTCTCAGAGTTTCTTTAGTTAGTTTCTGTTCATAGAAACGGAGTGGTTTCCAGAACTTTTTTTTTGTGTGTGTGTGCAAATATAAGCTATGATTCAGTGAACACCCTTATTCATATAATTTGGTGACTTTATGTGGCTACACCTGAAATATAAATACCTTTAAATGGAATCAAAAGTAGTCTACATTTTAAAATTGTGATGACTAGTGCAATTTTAACTCCTCAGAAGTTTTCACCGCTCTGTGTAACAGGTTCGATTCTCAAAAGACCAGTCAAGAAACTAAATCGTCATCTCATTGCTGATTTCATCAGCAATATATATCACATTTAAATGCATTTTCTTATATTTTGAGCAGCTTGTAAATGTTAGCCTTAGTGCTATCATAAGATTAAAGTCACATATGTTGACAGTTTTCTTAGAATACAACTGATTTGGTGGAAGGTTCTTCTTTATTTTGTTTGTTTTGTTTTACTTTTGGCTACACCGGTGACATTCAGGGGTTACTCCTCGCTTTGCGCTGAGAAATCGCTCTTGGCTTGGGCAGGGGATATAACCACAGTCTGTTCTAGGCTAGCATGGGCAAGGGAGATGCTTTACCCCTTGCGCCATCGCACAGGCCCTGGAATTTTGTTTTGTTTTGTTTTATTTTCATGAAGAAAACTAGTTCTTTGTCTAGATATGTGTTGTAAATAGAGTATCAGTTATAAATACAGTTGTAAATACAGTATCAGTTGCATTTTAGGAACTCTATGAACATTTTATTACACTATATTTAAGTGTTGATTTTATTTATAGTTCTCAAGTTATCCATGTTTTCATTTATGATGGTTATTTTCAACTAGTGATTTTATAGCTTTATTTGTACTTCATATTTCTCTCCCTTCTTTCTTTTTCCTTCTTTTCTTCCTCTCTCCTTTCCTTCTTTCCTTCTTTCTTCCTTCCTTCCCTTCTTTCTTTCCTCCCTTCCTCCCTCCCTTCCTCTCTTTCTTCCTCCCTCCCTTCCTCTCTTTCTTTCTTCCTCTCTTCCTTTCTTCCTCTCTTCCTCTTTCTTTCTTCCTTTCTTTCATCCTCTCTTCCTCTCTTTCTCTCTTTCTTCCTCTCTTCCTCTTTCTCTTTCTTTCTTCCTTCCTTCCTTTCTTTCCTTTTCTTCCTTTCTTTCCTTTTCTTTCTTTCTTTCTTTCTTTCTTTCTTTCTTTCTTTCTTTCTTTCTTTCTTTCTTTCTTTCTTTCTTTCTTTCTTTCTTTCTTTCTTTCTTTCTTTCTTTCTTTCTTTCTTTCTTTCTTTCTTTCTTTCTTTCTTTCTTTCTTTCTTTCTTTCTTTCTTTCTTTCTTTCTTTCTTTCTTTCTTTCTTTCT